>JAVSCE010001543.1:0-138458 GCA_032199065.1 Smutsia gigantea | reverse complement strand
AATAAAACAGTTTAAGATCTTTGTTCTGAAAAATGGTATTTCCTCACCAGTGTAATTCATACTTTTATTCCAAATATAACTTAATTATAATTGATTTCATAACATTTTACATACATTTAAGCCTTGGTGTTTCTTTATTCTGATATTAATATAATAAATATATCAAGTTCTTGATTTACTATTTGCTTGGTATATTTTTCTCTTTCTTCCAACTTTTCTGAGAATTTTGTCATAAGAGTGTGCCTTTAAAGAGCATATCCTGGATTTTTGAAATCCATTCTGAAAATCTGTGTTTCTAATTATAAATTTAAGTTATCTACTTATTTCTTATGATTGGAATTAATTTCTAATACCTTATTTAATGCTTTCAATTTACCATGTTTGTTTTTTAACCTTCTTTCTTGACTTCTATCAATTACTGAGTCTTCTTTAGAGCTCTTTTTATTGTCTCCTGGCTTGGAAGTTATATACTCTATTTATTAAAGGTTATCTTTAAATTTTTAGTTTGCATACTTAACCTAACAAAGTTTAAATTTGATTGTTCTCACTCTCTTCCTACACAACACACCTTTTCCTCCATCTTACATGCTACTGTGTTGATGTTTTAATTCACTTTGCTTTTTGTCCCCCAGATTAATCAGTACAGACAGTATTCTATACAGTCAATGCTTATTTTTATTTACCCACCGTTACCAACTTCTTGGCTCACAATTGTTTCCTGCCTAGAAATCATTCCTCTAGATTCAATTTTCTTCTTTATGAAGCCCATTCTTTAGTAGTTGACTTGTGTGTCTCTTGGCATTAAAGCCCAAGCCCTCTGTTGCCAAGACCAGCGCCATCACCCGGTGCCGGCTGCACCAGCTCATGAGCTCACAGCTCTGGTTTCCCAACCATCTTCCGTCTTGGCAACCGGAGAATTTCATTCCTTTCTTGCAATCTCAGCTCTACATTTAGAAGAATGTTTGTTGTATCACATTCTGCATTTCAAGATATGTATAGCTGGAGTCCATTTTGATGTGACCGGGAGTCACCACTCATATACGGAGTGTATATTCGGTGACAAGCTGTGTTCTAGGTGCCAGAGATGGAAAAATGGAAATGAGACAGTTTGGCCCTCAAGGAGCTCATGATCTAACAGAGATAGTTATGAATCAAAGATGTTCAATAAAGTCTTTTTAGGTGTTATAGATGCCATAATTATCAGGTCCCACACTAGATTGAGCGTCTTAAGAATAAATATGCTGTCTTAATTATGTCTCCATTCCTGATATCCAAGAAAGTACTGGAGGATAGAAGGTGCTTTCGGTGGGTTTTTTTCCTACATATATATAACAATATTATACACAGCACTAATAGCAGTATAACTCCATTTAGGTTCCCGGACCCAATTCTGATGTGTGTAAGTATGTGGGAGGGAGGGGGTCTTCCCACACACAACACCAAGCAATTCTCGAACACCAGCAGGGTGTCTGAGGACTCAGCTCCATGCTGATACTATCTGTCGGAGACAGCCCCAGATTCCCCAGGTGAAGGGCTCCATCCTACAAGGCCGCCCTCCACCCCCACTCCAGACCCCAGTCACAAGCCCCAGGCAGTGACCTGTGCTCCTGACCTACCGGCTACAGATTGGAGGTTCCCACGACCTCCCCCTTAGGTTCGACTGATTTGCTTGAGCAGCTCACAGAAATCAGGGAAACACGCTTACCAGGTTAATAAGGATACTGGAAAGGATACAGGTTAACAGCCAGAGGAAGAGATACACAGGGCAAGGTCCCAAACAAAGGAGCTTCTATCCTCGTGGAGCTTGGGGCCTGGCTCGGTGGCATATGGTGGCATTCTGGTTCCCACGTATAGAAGCTTTCCCCCACAAAGCAGGAGGATTCAAGAGAGCAGAGCATTAAGCTCTTCTCAGGGGTTTTGTGAGGGCTTCATGGCATAGTCATGACTGACTAAATTATTGGCTATTGGCTGATTCAGCCTACCTCCCTGCCCTTGCAAGGGTTCAAAAATCTCTCATTAACATGACAAGACACCCATTTCACCTTTAAGACTCTGCAGTGTTTTCAGGAACTGTGGATGAGACCAAATATACCTAGGAAATATATATTTGGTCATATGAATGACCAAATATGTTTTTCTTATGACTTATTATATCTCAGGGCTCAATAAATGTTTGTTGCCTGAGGACACGGATGAATCATATAAATCAACAAATATTTTCATTGTTACTTAGTCCCTCTTTTTACTTCATGCAAAATAAGGTGTTCATCATTTTCTAATTACAAATAAAATTTTTTATAAAGATTTTATTTGAAAGATGGTTTAATTTTTATTGTACGACTATAACAATAACATAGTGGTATCATAATAATTATAGTTAATATTGAGTCCACACTCTTTCTCGGGCATTATTCTTAGAACTTCCCAAGCATTAACTTACTTGAACTTCAAAACAACCCCCTAAGGTGGGACTTTTGTGGCCAAACTTGGGCTGCACATTTGAAGCTATATTAGGAACTAATTTAAATTAGTCTGACTGTAGTTCTGTTCTTTGGTATTCTATATGTATGCATTTGTCAGACTATGGTTTCAGAAGTAATTTCCAGCTAGAGATTATCTTTTGTTTTTATAGCTATGGTCATTGTTTGCAGAATTTAGCCCATCTACAGGCTGATTACTGTCTCACTGATTGATTAATTACCACTGGACATACCTCATGTCCAATGATTATACACCAGGCTGATTCCACTGTTACCGTGTTGAAAGTGTACAGCTAGACCCCATTTACATCTATGACACATCTCTGATCCATAGTTTCTCTCCCCAGCCACCTTCGTCAGGACCGGCACAGGCTAACTACTACAATTAGAAACCCCAAGCACTTACAAATAAACCATGTAATAATAACCTAGAATACTAGAATTTAGCCAGGAACCAGAATTTACCATACTGCTGGTCAAATGTGCTTTTAAAAATGGGGCCAGTATTAGCCGATCGCTTCCATGAGTTCTCAAAAAATTACTAATAGTAGTTGTGACATGTTATCTGAAATTGTTTCCTAATTCTAATATATAATTCTCAAGAGTCCGAAACACTGAAGTTATTCTAAAGACCAGATTATTGACTGTCTTGCCCTTCATTCATAATTGTTCTAACATTTCCTATTCAAATTTCATGTCTTTGGCAGAGGAATTGTAAGCAAAGTAAGAGTTGAACAGTTCCACAAAGGCATGATCTGTGTTTCCCATCCTCAGAGTATTTTCTATGCACTCAACAAATATTTATACAGCACCCACTATACCAGGGGTCATGGATAGAACTGTAGACAAAAGGCACAAAAATTCCAGGTTTCATGGTGTCTACAATGTGGTGTTATGTGACATGAATGCTCTTTTCTATTGACTATCTGGGGCTGTCTTTAGGGACCCCAGCAAACCTTTCCAGCCTGTCCCCACCTGCTCTTGCCACCTCCATCACCACCAACACATACAGAGAGGCAGACACGCATGACCCTGAAGACGCACTGGATGCTCAGTGGTCCTGGGTGCAATCCTGCATTATCCTGCCTCTGTGCCTTTGCCGGGGACTTCACCTCTGCCGGCAAGGGCCTTCAACCGCAGTTCCCACCGGCACTGCAAAACTGCTCATGATCTTATCTCCGAGCCACTTTTGTGCATCCTCGTGCAAATAATGGCTTCCTTCATGCTGTCACGTTGTCCCTGGGATTATAGCGATAACACCTTTTATAATCTGCCTTGGACTGGGGTTACTTGTGTAGACAGACAGACCCTTATTAGATCGTACATAATAGTCAGAACCTGGGGTTAATGGACTCTTTTCCCTTTGATGATTTCAAATGCTTCACAGTGCCTAAGCAACACTATGCACAGAATAGTTCTCGATAATACTTGGTAACTTGAGCACTTATGGCATCTTTTCTGTTGTATGATTTACTTTTCATTTTATTTTTTTTTCAGCCATTTATTCATTTATTCAAAAGCTATTCCGTTAGTGCCTACAAGATGCCAATCATTCTCTCAAGAAATTGGGGATATGTGGATAAGCCAAACAGACAATAATATTTTTCACCTAGCTTTGGAATTATTTAAGTTAAAGTTCATGAAAAAAAATCACCTGTGTGTAAGGATTGATAAGACACTGGGGCATATTATTAAAGGAAGTGGCAGGGTTTCTTATGGAGATTGTTAAGTGCAGTTGGCTTTATATCTTGCAGTATCTGAATGAATTCTTCCCTGGAGGCAGGGGGATGAAGGCTTTTATCTCATAATGTTCCCTTCAGGTCTTTCGTTTTATGAATTAATATGCATGAGGGCAAACACCTAGTGAGTCCCTGTTCCCCTGCTCCAGCCCACCCTGAGTTACTCATTCAAACAATGAAGCTGGTGAAAGGCTTCTATAAAAATCATTCATTGTGGAAACTGTTATAGGTTTAAGACTTTCGTCGGCTCTTTAGACCTCATCTCACCTTATCTAATCTATTTTTCTAGGAACTGAAAGAGTTTAACAACCTAGAAAGGTCTGTTCTGTAAAAAGGATCTTAACAATACCTGGATTGCTAACGTTTTGTGAGAAGGAGAAGTACAAGATAATTCCGGAAGGAGGTAAAAAAAAATTATTGAATAGCCATCCACAGAACAGTACCCTGAGAATGTCAGAAGGCTTGACGAAAATGTAATGGACAAAAGAGATCACAGGAGAGCGGGAATCATAAAATGGCCACTCCTGAAAAGCACGCTGGGAAAGAGGTGATTAGGTCTTCTCTAGTCCCTGCTGAATAGAATCTTTAATGCTCATAGTGCATTTCCTTTAAAACCTTTCATTCTAAGATATCCCCAAAAGGAAAAGAGGCTGAATCACCGAATGAAGGGCCCCCTCTTGCCCCACCTCTTCCTGCCACCTCTGCTCACTTGCGGCCTTCAACCCCCCACGTAGGGCTATCTAGAACAGGACCTCCAGAGACACCCTTTTGTGAACTGACCGGCCCTCTTGTAGAAATTACAATCCTAGAGTTTCCTATGTCCTCTGTCTAGAGCCCTAACGTAACTGGATGACTTCAAGTGGCCTTTTTCTCAGTTTTGCTGGAGTCATAAGAATGAGCCCCTCTGACTGCCACTTGCATAAAAAACCATCCAGGGAGATGCTAAGTGAGAGGCTGAAGAAAATGATCTTGTTGTCATTGCTACTCAGAGAATCCTGAAAGTCAGTCCTGCCTTGGAAAAGAAAATCCAAGCCTGAGTAATAAAGCCGTGCTTGTGGCTAAGCCGCTGAAGGGTGAATGGCACGACTGGACAAGCTCTTGCATTCCCAGCATTCAAGGAAGAGCAGTTCCTCCCCAGGCTCCTTGAGGATCTGCCCTGCTCCATCTCACACACACACATCAGGCTGCGGAAATGCCTCTCCACGTCCATGTCAAGCACAGACCACCATCCTCCCCGAAGACCCAGCAGCAAGAAGGTTAAAGCTATCCCAGAACAAAATATTCCACTCGAGTTTCTGCCTTTGTCTGGGCCACTGGCAGGCAGCCCAGCCAGGAGAGAAATGTAGCTAGATGGGCAGAGGCAAGGAACCCCGCAAAGAGAATTATAGGAGGGATGAGCTGAGGGGAGGGATTGTGTTCCAGGCTTTGGGCTGAAGGAGGAACTAGGCCTGCCACCCACGGACGCCTTCAGGCCTTCATTTATTTTAATAGGATTTCTGTGGAAGCTGGCCCTAGAGGTGGGTTGGTTTATCACGTATGATAACTTATTCTTCAGCATAAATTCAACCATCTTCCCTCAGTTTCACTGACATCTGGGGGGTGTGATTTTTATTCTCCCTTCGTTTAACAAACACTTAGTGAAGGCTTGCAGTGTAACAGGCCCTAACTACTCGGCTCTGGGCTTCAACCCTAAAACAAGAAAGGCAAGGACCTCTCACAAGCTTTCATTCCAGGGCATGGACTTCTAGGGAAGCAATATACAGAAAAAACGAATAACAAAGATGTTAATAAGGTGATTTACGTTTTTCTTGATAAAGAAAATAACATAAGGCTATGTGACAGAGTGACTGGAATAATAATTTTAGGTTTTTGTGGGTTTTTTTTTAAGGTGAAAAGTAGGAACTGTTTTCGCACAGGCGATGACCTTTGAACTTGCATGTCAACAGTATGATGAACAGCCAGCAGAGATGTGGACAGGAGACTATAATGAGCATACAAGAAGTAGAATGTCTAAAATGGGACTAACACTTGGAGTGTAAATATGATAAAACAAAGATAGACGTATGACAATGGATGGGAAAGGTAAGATACATGAGAAATAAGGTACTGCAAATCTAAAATGTTACAGATGTGAAGTTTGTGATTTTCATATATGTTTGTCTATATCACGTATATATATATATATATATCTCACATGTATACATATATCTCAAAGTAAAATGCATTTTACCAAAAATTATTTGTATAATTTTTTTGAAATGAAATAGATTCTGTCACAGCTCCCTTCTGTTAACATTTTCAGATTGAAGATGTCATAAAGATGAAGAGACGCTGTTTGCAATGTTAGGTAGAAAGGTAGACGTGAGCAGCAGGGGAAGAGGAAGATAAAGTTCAGCGCATAAAACTGCCCAACTGCCCATAGGGGGAGAACAAAGGCTTTTCAGGGAGAGAACTTCTCGCCTATGGGGACCAGGCCAAATCCGTCCCAACCAGGTCCCAACGGGGACGCAGTGAACAAAACTAAAAACAACCCAAACTACACCTCATCATAATCTCACTAGAATGAAATTGTGGTTTTGCCCCTCCTCCCATGGGCTTTTCTGCATGCATTTTGGGAAAAGACATGCACACCAGGAGGAATGTGTGTATAGCGAGAGCTGTCAATCAAATAACCTCACCCTGTCAATCAAAGAAATACCTCCCAGTAGGTCGTGATTAAATAGACCCACCCCTAAAAGTTCAGGGCCTTTATCTACCTTGACTCCGGCCCACTGCTCCCTAGGAGCATATTCAAGTAAAACTTTCACTCTGCTTCCCCACTGTGTCTCTGCCTTTCTGTTCTTCGTTGCGGGGACAAGAACCGAGGAGAAGAAACTCAACCCGAAACAGTACAATACGAGTAAACAATACAAGTAAACTCCCAGATGTCAGCAGACATATTTAATGAGGCACAAGGACAAATGCAACCCTTGTCCTGAGGAGTTCCAATTTCATTAAGATGTTTGCTGCATCAGAAAAGGATATCATTTTAGGCAAAACGTGACAACTACAAGCCAGGTATAAACCAAGTTCCCCGAAATCACAGCGATTTATTCCAGAGGAACTGACAAAAGCATAAAAATGATATTTAATGTGATACTATTCTAAGCCCATGGAACACGATATCTTTAAGAATTGCAAATGAATTGCTCTGGGAAGACATTAGGAGAGCTGAAAAAAATATCTCTGAATTATTTACTTTTCATCTTAACCAACTGATTGGCTTGAAAGTACAATGTAGACTCTCAGGACTAGATTGGCTAGCATCTGAAGTTCCTTTTGATGTTTAGATTCAAAAAAAATATTTCTATTAAAAAAGTGTTCTATTTTCACTTTTAAAGATGGGTTTAAAGAAAATCATATTTATAAAATTAAGTACAAACAAGAAAATTAATTTTTGTTACACATGCTATTTTGTTTATTCGGTGTATATTTATTGAGTCTGTTGCGTATCACATGAGAATACAAAAGTGGATATGTTTCTGTAGCTTGCTTCTGGTGTATCTGGGGAGACAAAAAAATCAATGCCTACACGTAAACTTGGAAGACTAAACGCTGTGAGGCAGTGACAAAATGCATGATATGCATCAAAGTTTGCTCCAGTTTATTCAGTGGTGAACCATGAGACTCTCACTGCAAAGTGAATCAGAGGCATCTTACACAGACACTATGACACCCCTGGATTAGATCCATAATATTTATTTTGCTACCCAGCAAAAGGCATTAGTGCTAAGTAACCACATAAATAACTGTTCTCAGCATTATTTTTATATAACCAAAGTTTTATCTGTTTTCTAACTTGGTTAAATCTTGAACATCTATAATCAGTGTTGACAACTTTCCTGATACAGTGTAAGCCCCCTATAAAGCCAACAATTTCCCCAGTGAAGTCCCCATGGAGACACCCTGAAAACCTCACATGCCCCTACTACAAGGTCAAATTTTATACCCAACATTTAAGAAACGCTTTTCTTCCAAGTCCTCTTTCTTCACTGTGACCTCAAGGTGCAGCCTGCATGTGAATTCCCACCCCCTGACGCTCCACACTAGCCCCAGCACCTTTCTTCTTGCCTCTCATCCTGCCGCAGAGGTGGTGGGATGTTGGCCACTTCACTGTGTTGGAATGTGAATCAGAGCCGCCCTGAGTAATATGGGCTCCATCCTGCAGCTGAACCCAGACAAAGCCAGGACCACAGAATCACACAGAATGTATGCTTCAGCAGCTGAAGGGTGTCACCTCTGACAAGAGCACAGGCCCAGGTTCCCAGCTGCAGGGAGTGGGGAAGGTTTTGGCCTTTGCATTAGTCTGTGTGGGCTACTAGAACA
This sequence comes from Smutsia gigantea, assembly GCA_032199065.1. Taxonomy (NCBI): domain Eukaryota; kingdom Metazoa; phylum Chordata; class Mammalia; order Pholidota; family Manidae; genus Smutsia; species Smutsia gigantea. The sequence goes on along the minus strand of JAVSCE010001543.1, from coordinate 129,874 downwards.
AAATACCACAGACTGCATGGCATGAATTTATTTCACACAGTTCTAGAAGCTGGAAATCTCATGTGGCGGTCCAGCCAGGCTGGGTTCTGGTCAGAGCTCCCTCCCTGGCTTGCAGACAGCTGCCTCTTTCATTGCAGTCCTCACATGGCCTCTTCTCTGAACATAGCTCAGAAAAAGAGAAAGAGAGAGAAATCTTTTCTTCTTATTATAAAGCTATCAACCCTATTGGATTAGCTCCCCTTACCTAGCCTAATGACCTCCTGAAGCCCCATCTCCGAATATAGCCACATGGAGGCTTAGGGCTTCACCGTATGAATTTTGGGAGGACCCAGTTCAGTTCGTTGCACCTCCAAGGCAAGCCTTGTGTGGCTGACATTTCAAAGCAAACACACGCCCCCCTTTGGCTTTACCAACCACCCCCCTCCGCACTCTCTTCCCTGCGCCGTCCCCACACAGTTCCATGTGCCTAAGATTCTGTGCTTGAAAACTGCACCTGGTCAAAGTAACAGACCAGGATGAATAAGCTGAAGCCCAATTCCTCCAGGTTTTAGTAGGGGGAGGAAAGAACAAATCAGAAATTGGAATAGCGGAACTAAAATAGATACCACTAAGCCATGAAGGATTCAAAAAGGGTAGACTGGGGGTTTCAAAGACCATTTTCTTGTACTCCACTCTGAAATACAGCACCTGCCTGTGTTTACACCTACCCTGTATAAGTAGGCACCCTGGCTCTGGGCATTGTGCAGTGGTTATTTAACCAAAGCACACCTGGACAGAGATAAATCTCTTTCGGGAACAGTACTGTTTGTTATGCCTGTCCTGAAGTACTTGAATCCTGATAACATGCAAGGAACACCTGGCCTCTCCCAGGTGTACTCTGCGGAACTGTGGTCCCTGCATGAGAGAGATTTATGTATGTAAAGGCAAGACCAACAGCCTGCAATATCTCTGTCTTAGTCATTTATAGCAACTCCAGAGGAGTCAAGTTACTGAGAACTCGTAACATGAGAAATTGTGGTCCACACAAAGCTTTCCAAAACTTATTTACCTACAGCCTTCCTTTTGTTATCACAGTGGTAGGCATTGTTTCTGATCACCAATATCCAGTTCTCCTCTTCTTCCTGGGCATACTGGAGGAGCACCTTTCCCACCTGTCCTGCTGTCCAACAAGGTCATGTGACTGGCCTGCCCAGTGGAGCTGGGAGCAGAAACGGCATGTGTCTTGCCAATGGGTTTCAGCCCTGGGCAAGTTCTATGGATTCAATGTGACCAAAGAAATGACAGTAAAATGTTCTTGGGGTGAAAGGGTTATACCCAACTTTATTTTCAGGTGGCAGGTCAGTCACTAAAATCCCGTTCACTCAGAGTGAGTCTACATGCAGCAAGCCGGTCTCTGCCTCTGGGCCTCTGGGCCTCTCTGCCCACACAGCCATCCTCTGGGCCTCTGTTTCTTGGCACTGCCATGACTCCAGCCTCTGCTCTGCTCTGCTCTCCTGCAGCCTTGCAGTTGTGCCACCATGTCGCCCAGAGCACTGGGCAGGGCTTTTTATATAGAGTCAATAATGATGCATTGTCCACATGTGTGTAGCGAGCGAGCCAAGCATGGTCAGGTGGGAATCCTGACCACAGGAACCTTCATTTTATCCACAGCATGACAACAGATCTGAGTTCTGTGTGGGCTACACTTCTCCCTCCACAATGAGAGAGGAGACTGTGAGGATGAACATGGAGACAGTGAAGCAGTAAGATCAAAGCGGCCTGGATTACTGAGTCACCCCATGGAGGACAAACACCCCACAGAAACACCGTGTCTGTATCGGAATTTGCATATGTGAGAAGTAAAATCTATGGGTTAGGCCACTGAACTGAGAAGTAAACTTTGTTTGTTATGAGCTCCCAAATTTGGGAGTCGTTTGCTGTTGCAAGTGTATCTTAGACTATCCTGGTTAATAGAGGAACTAGAAAATTCAGTGAGAATATATTTGCAAGAACAAATTATTAAGGAAAGAAAAATCCAATTTTGGAGACATTCTTACATCTCAGTACAAAAATCTCAGATTCCATGAAGAAGAAATAGAAAATCAGAAAGAAAACTAATATATATAAGGATAACAGGATGAGAAAAACAGGGAACAAGTTAAGGAAGGATTCTAACAAAATTTAAATTGGATACTGTAATTACAGTATAACATGCTCTCCCATAAAGCAGGGGAAAAGGCAAATAAATGAACAAGATGAGAGAGAAGATGGTAAACGTGAAAATCAAGGAAGAAAAAAAAATAAACAGAACTAATAATCACAGACATAAAGAAAGTGTTCTCAGTTAAAATTTAAAAATTTAAGTTGGCAGATTGAAAGGATCTGCCAATTGATATACAAATCTTGCAATATTCTAAACAAAAGGATAGAAGAAAAATAACATAATACATGTCTCCAATTTGTAGAGTAATGAAGAGTCCACTTAAAGAAAGAGTACTTCTCAGTTAACCCATATGTAGTGCCTTCTCTTTCCTAATAACTAATCAATATAGTAAAACAGCCTTCACACAAGAGCTCTTCCCTCTCAATTGACCTGACAATGACCCCATGACAAGGTAGAGCATCTGACATCAGCAACAACAGATATACCGTTCCTTCTCTCCCCTGTCCCTTTTCCACTCCAATTCTATTCCTTGTACTTCTGCCTTTATACCTAAATGTCCCTCTCTCCTTTGATATCTGGCCTCAGGGTCGTAATAACTTTATTGTGTATCATCGTCTTCTTGTTACAGTTAACAGAATCATCCAGAAGACTTACCTCCCAGGAAATAGAGAAACTGTTCTAAGTGTTCGGCTTTCTTCTTGGGGCCCTTAGCTAGTCTATGATTGTGCACCTTAATGTTGGGTCTCCTTGTACCTGGTCATTATGTGTTAGCATCATTCTCTGCCAGTACTGTCTTTTCAAAAGTATAGTTTCTATACTTCTCTGGAACTCTGGTTTATTCCCAATGCCTTCTATCCATCCTTTATTACTTACACGAGAAGAGAAAATATTTATATTGTATAGGAAAATTCATGCGTAACAGATAAAACAAAACCACAAAATACATCAACAAATTTATGCAAATAGTAAAAAGCTAGGTGGGCCTCTGAGAGCTCATCTGCCATATGCTAGATAACAGAGCAATGCATATGGAACAACTGGGGGACAAATGTCGCGAGCCAAGAATCTCACACTCAGCCAGAAACAAAGATCATCTTTGTCACATAACTTTCTAAGAAAAACTTTTGAATGTAATTCATTTGACCAAGAAAATGAACAATAAGCTAAGCATCTCCAAATGAGGAATGTCATACTATGACAAGCTATAAACTGGTTAAACAGAGTTAAATCTCAATGAATTTTATTAAAAAAATGGTTGCAAGTTATAAAGCAAAATGTAAACATAAAAAAATTCTTCCCGAGTAAGATACATGGTGCAAAACGTAAACTTTGTTTCCACACCCCAGATTAGGTTAGCAAAGACAGAGTAGTTGTGGGGGTGGAGACAGAAAAACAGACCACAATATCTCCATTTTCCCCAGGGTGACCCAAAAGATACCATTTCCTTCTTGACCTCATAATCAGAAAAATATAGGGGTGCTTTGCTGGATTTTATTTCTTTTGCTCATTAGTAATAAGATTTGCAACATTGACATGTTGTGTATTATAATTCACAGAGACCAGAAATGTTATGTAAAGGGATTTTGATTCAGAGCCAGTTCTTCCGACTTCTGGGCATTCTCGTCGTGCCTTAGCTTTCTCGATGACCCCATCTCTATCTTAGAGTGAATTCTCCCTCCTGAATCTTCTAGCTTCAAGTATGGACCCACAGAATCAGCCTCACTCTGCCTGTATGCTTCATTCACTTGAGAAAACAATTTTTCTGCCTACACAGCCCTTCCTCTGCCCTGAGCACCCAGCACCCAGCAAAATTGCCCATTTCTCCCAGGCACTTAATCCAGAGGAGTCATAAGCGATATTCCACTCACCTGTTTCCTCTCCCTCCCAGGTCGCTCTGATATTTAACTACAGAAATAATGCCCCCTTGAAAGCGAACCTTCCAACAGTTAAATGCTCCCCACCCCGTCTCCTCACATTAATAAAAGCAAAAAACAGAATAATGTTTACTGCGAGCAAAGGAACAGCCAGAAGAAATGCAGGGCAGCGTCCTGGCCATATTTTCTATTTGGATCATAGACAATCTGTTTGCTTAGACCTTTATTTCTCTCAGGCTATCACCTAGAGGTGTGTGCTAATTTGCCAAGCTACTTTAATATTTAGTGAGGAACCACACAGCCAACCAATAATTTTTAATAGTTTATCCTCTACTGATTTCAACCAACACATTAAAGTGCCTAATAAAAAATTTAAAAGCATAGGTGAAGGAACATAAGGACAACAGAAACTTGATAGCCTGGTCTACGTCCACTTCAAAAGAACAAGAGATTATTTCAATTTACATGCCGAGTTTGTATATTAAGACACTTGCTGACTGTACCATCTTTCCGCAACTGTTTTAGATGAGCTTTCAAAATATAGGAATTCTTTAATTGACATGGTTGTATTCCTCAGCAAGCTCTGAAATAAGTTATTTCTGATGGGGTTGAGGCTAGGTTTGTATTATAGATCTGAAATGCTTCTGGGCACAACAATGAAGTTGTAAAAGAAAAAAAATGTCCCCAACAAGTGAATGACACTTTCGGTGTTCACCCACATCCCTCCAAGACCATCTGATTCAACAAGGGCTTCGATGGGCAAAGCAAAAGATGGAGACTTAAAACTGGAAGCATATACTGCAGATCCAGAACCAGACCAGGGAAGTTCCCTAAAGCCCAGTCCTGAGCTTTATAAGGACAGGACCTGTGTTAGTCCCTGGATCTGACTTGGGGGAGAAAGAATGTAAATGAGCCAGTTGATACATGCCATTTTAGAGGGAAAGTATTTATTCGGAAGCAGCCTTCAAATTTAGCACAGGAAACAAACATCAGCAAAGGATTTCTTTAGGATTATGGATGTGGAGGCTTACCAAAAATTGGACATATATTAAGCCTTCCTTCAGACCAGAAACGGTCCATAAATTTTCCACAATCAAGGACAATCCCTGTCCTTCATAAAGCCTCACACCCAGGACTCAGGTACCAAGCACAAGCTTTGGAGACAAATGGCTCTAAGTTTAAATCAAAACTTTCCTACCTCTGCTTCTGGGAAAGTTTATAAAAATGCTTTTTGTATTTTTTTCTTATCTGAAAAATAGATTTAATAGATTGTAAATTAAAGCTAGTATATTTAGGCACCTACCACATAGCAGGCACAATATTATTATTGTATACATTTGTGTTAAAGTCATGATTTAGAGAGAAAAGCCTTGATGGATGTCAGAGGAGGGACACAGTCACTGTCATTTGGATAGAAAAAGAAAGATTCATGAGTAGAGAGACCATAACATTTCTCCTCCAAATCAGGACACTTTTGAATGGCAAAAAGGGTGCTCTTACTAAGTATGCAGAGATAATGGGGATAAAGCATGCATGTTCCAGACCAACCAGGAAGTGTGGTCAGCAAACACTTGACTTAAGGTTTGAAGAAAGAATGGAAATTAAATAGCAGGAATATCATAAGATGCAAAAGCCAGGTGCCACGTATGAAACATGCTTTTATAAACTATAGCCAGAGAAACCTGATGACTTCTTGTTAAAGGATTCTTTTGAAAGCTTAGTAGGTGGTAAGGAAAGAGGTAGACAGAGGAAGGGTTTAGGCTTTAAAATACCTACATAGTAAATTAATGACTTAGTTTTATATCTTAGACCATAAGAAACCATTGCAAGTATTTGAGTAGGATAGTAAGATGCAAAGCAGTATGCGAAGATCAACTTGGCAGATTGCAAAGACAAAAGGTTAAAGAATCTGAATGGGAGATACTGAAAGCCCTGTTCAGATAGGGGTGAGGTGAGGATGGTCTGGAGCAGAAAAGAAATGTCTAAAGTAAGAGATATTTGGAAGAAAATTTGAGAGGGCTTGACCATAACTAATTATAGGGAAGTAAGAGAGAACTGACCACAACTTCATGAGTTGAAAGCTACTGATTAGAAAGAAAAAATGCATACTGGTAACAAAAGCATATAAATACACTACATGTCACATAATTTTCAAAAGAATCTCAACAGGAATAAAATACAGGAGAGATTTCTTTTTTTTAATTTGCTTCCATTGAGAAGTTCTCAGCCGGTGAGAATATCATCATAGATGAAGATGCTTTGATAAAATGCATCCCTGGGACCTGGACTTTGCTGTCTACTTTGAATGGCAGGTGGAGAAGTGGCCTGGAATCCAGTTGGTCAGGAGTGGTCTAAGACCACACATCAAGGCCAGCAAAGCCAGATAAGGAAAAGAAAGCCAACTTTATTTATGAACACAAGTAAGGTAGGAAGGGTAAGAGTCAATATCTGAGAAATAAGGTAATAGAAACGAGGAAGCAAGACGAGGACATTGGAAAGAAGTTATGTAAGCCAAAAGTGAAAAGATGTGGGGTCAGGTATGAGTGGAACAGGGAAGATGAAGGTTAATGCTAAGGAATTTAACCTTTATTGAAGAGTCAATTATGAAAGGGATCAGAATATACCAACCCAAAATATGCCACTTGGGCAGAAGGATTATTTTGAGCTGAAGGCAACTGAGAATCAACAGATACAGGAAGAGTTCTCTGTCTTCCTTTTGTCTACCTAAAAGCAGGGCATAAATTTCCCGTTGAAAAAAAGGGCCACCTTCTCCAGGCCTCCCCACTTCATCCCCCGCCATTCCACGAAGAGCAGCTCCCATCACTGAAGATGCGGAGCTGAAATCAAGATAAGTTTGCATACACAGACTTTCCTAAAATAATTCTTATCTTCCAGCAGTTCCCCATCTATTTCCTGTCACTTCCCCACAATTTATTGTCTCTTGAAGACCAGACTCCCCCTTCTCTTGTTCAAAGGGCATATAAACACATGAGTCTCACCATTTCTTTGAATTTTGTTTCTTTCCCATGAACGTCTGTGCGTGTAAAAATTAGTAAAGATTGCATGTCTTTTCTCCTACTAATCCGTCTTTTGTAAATTTAATTTGCTGTACCCAGGTACAGAACTAAAAGGGTAGAAGAAATGTTTTTCCCCCTCAACACTCATTTTAACCATGAGAAAATCCAGGTAATTCCAATTCATCTAATTTATCTTATCTTCTGTCCTTTCCAAAATAATAAATATACTCATACTCACCCCATGTCACACTTCCTGGCAGTATAATGATCGTACAGAATGGATGCCCTTGAGGTCCCAGGAGACAAGGGGTTAATCAGGCTGGGTGAGAGGGAAGGAGGTGGAGAACAGGACAGTTTCTGACTCTGGCAGGATTAATCTGAACTAATTTTCCATGTAATTTCTCCACAGGGAGATGATGGCCTTGATAATTTCTCCTTGATGGCCAGCAAATGATCTGAGGAGATGAATGAATCTGCTAATTCTTTTTCTTTTCCTAAAAAAATTATCCTAATTGTACCCTTTCCCTGAGCTAGAACATTGGTAGGTCATATTTTTTTTTAAGAAGCCAGAAATATCCCATCTTTAACCCTTGGATCAGCTGTGTATAAAGTAATACTGAAGGAAGGAGTCATGATGGAATATGTTAAAATGCTATCCTATTCTACTCATCTACCCTTGCAAAAAAAAAAAAAAAAAACTCTGAAAGCATTGACCAGTGACAGTCTGTACAGAAAAGTCTGGAAAGCAATGAAACAGAAGCTGAAAAATGCCTCAGGGTATAATTGATCACAAGATGGGACAGGAGAAAAATTACAAGTATGACGTTAAATCCAAAACTTCTTACTTAGAGAAAATGCAGAGGCTTCTTGTATCCCACAGGACCAATCTGGAGAGCTTTGGGGAAGCGAGAACGAGAGAATAATTGTTGTTGTTTGTTTATTCTTGACAGTTTTAAAGAACAATTACTCTTGGGGGGAAAACTTCTGTTTCCAACTTAGAATTTCTTTCTAAACCCAAGACTGTTCTAGGAGAGTCTCCAGGCTCCTTTCTGAACTTCAGAAATGGATTTCCCATACTCTTGCCTAATCTGTATATTGCTTCAGTAGATTATCATTCCTCAAATTCAGAGGCTTAAAAACATCACTGGTTATGAAACACATTCAGGAAAAGTAAAACAAAACAAAACAAAAATCCTCATCACAAAGATTAGATGCCAGACCAGTGAATGAAAGGCCAGAATTATGGCAAACGGTGGTCTCTGAATCGGACAACTGCCATTTTCAGGAGCGCAACCTATTCATTGTTAATGTGATTTTTCATAAAATGTTTAAAATGGTTTAAATGCTTTCTTGAATTATAGCCCAGTCAATTTAGGAATTTAGATCTGGTCAAGCACTGGTTGCCAGGTTTTCTTAGTTCGTTATCCACTAAGCTACACACAGAGCAAAGAGAATCTTCATTCCCAGTAAAATTTTAAAAGTTGGTAAAAAGAATTTGGTTTCTGTGCAAGAACACAATTATCTGTTGTTTTACTTGCAATAATAAAGGTTTAATGGTCTCGAACATGAGAATTAAAATATAAATACATTTGAGACCAAAACTACACAGTATTTCAATTCTTAGAGAACTTTTTTGAAACATGAGGATACTTCAGGGAAAATAACTTGGGAAGAACAGATACCTGGGATACATTGCTCTAAAATTAAGGTAAAGTAATTGTGCCCCATTAAAATATGTAATCTCTTGTTAATGAAGTTTAAGAAGACAGCACATTTATTGTGGAGGAGAGGGGAAAGGAAGTAGTCATTATCAGAATATATGCACCAAATCATTATTCCGCCTTATTCCTTATGCATTTAAACTGTCTCTCTTTGCTATACAAGTCTTTTGTAATAAAAGCAGAAGATTTTGATAGCCTACTTAACATAAATTTAGATGCAAATCCACAGCTAGTTTTAAAAGAGGAAAATCTTAAATTTTATTATCGTAGCTCACAGATTAATTAATGACAAAAGGGTTAAAAATCCAAAGACATGTTGGTCTCCTTAACACATAATTAATTCCAACTCCTCAAAGACAGTTCCTCCTTTTTATGTTAGGAATATAGGTGGTAAAGGACAGTAAAGTTCATGAGGAATATAGCATTGGCAAGAAGGATCTATGCAGGCTTCACTTGCTTATTTCTTTCTAAAAATTATTTTTAATCAAAATAACAACAAATATTTGAGTGTCTACTAGGTGCCAAGCACTTTATAAGCACTACCTTGTTTAACCCTGACAACAGTCCTAAGTGGTATGAATTAGTATTTTCCTCATTACACAAATGAAAAATTTGTGACTCAAAGAAGTCGAATAATTTCTTCAAAGTAATTCAGCTACTAAAAGGCATATACCTTAGATTTGGATCCAGGTTCAGCAGACACTTGAGTCTGTAGTTTATCACTGAGCAAAACTGCAGCCATCAAGCCATCTGAAGAATTCTTCTGCAAAGTCAGAAAACTTCTCAAATTGGACAAGGTATTCCACTAACGTGTTCTTTCGTTACTGCCTATAAGTGATGTATCTGCCAGCAAAACCAGGCAGAAGCTTATTACCTGCCCCACTTTTAGCAGAATGAGATTCTCAAAACATGTCTATAAAATCCTGTATCACTTCTTTATCATGCGTGTAACCGCTGTATGATCTATATGAGAAAAAATGTCCCATCTCTTCCACTCGGTTGGCCGGTCAATCTTTAGTGTCCTCCCCCAGGCACAGAGACTGAAAACATTTCAATACCATTTCCCTGGAGTCTGTCTTAGCTGTTCCAGACAAACAGGCAATTCCACCTCTATGCTATCTTAGCCCTTAGCCCTTATCCCCATCAGAGCATTCCAAATGATGGGCAGGTCAGTCATCTTCCAGGCTAGGCTACTCTCCAGGACTGTCTCAGTTCTCAATGAATCTGTTGGTGAGCACAATAAATCTCTTCTCAAGCTTTCATTTTTCCAAAACATTTTGCAACAGTTGATTGTCATTGCAATTTTCTCATGTACCTGCCCCAATTATTATTATAAAAAACAAACAGGAACCATGCTCTTAGCTTTATAAATGGGAAAATCAAAGTATAACCCCAAGCAATTAATCACAAATTCACAGTGTATCTGAAGCCTCTACTGAAGAAAGACCCTTGAATAATAGAGAATTCACAATATTGCGTGGTATTCCATTCCATGCTACCCATTCCTGAGAACTCTGAAGACTGAGAAAATGCAAAATTAATATTTAGTCTTTTGGAAACCAATTTTGTGAATGATTTCATTTTAAAAGTCTAAAACTATGGTTATAAGGCACCACTTTAGAAATTAATAGTTTGGTTGCTGAAACAAAAAAGTGATTAACTCTGTATCATCAGTTAAAGTATATGGTACCACTATACCATTTTCATGCAGAATAAATAATAAATATCTTGAAAACTGTAAATTATATAAATCCTGTAGAACCTAAAGTGAAAAGGAAATTAAAGACTACTTAGCAAACGCAAACTCCATTTCCCCTTAAGGGAAAACATAAAGAACTTTTAGAAGATTAAAGATTCATATTTGTTCCTTTCTGATAATTCCTATGAATCATTCAGGCTTATTGAAATGTACAATTACTACTTACATAAATAGAACATTTTCATATATATATATATATATGTGTGTATATGTGTTGATTTTTATATTTTTGTAGCATCAGTGCAATTAGAGCTTTAAGCTTTCTTATATTAAAAACAAGTTATTTGAGATTTAGCCAACTCCTATTCTGCCTAGAGCTGTGAAAGAAAGAGGTGGAGTCAGACAAGATTTAGATATTCCAGGAATGGAAGGCTCACTGTAGTATAATATCATTAGAAAATTCCAGAAATTCAAACCTAATCTGACAATGTCCTCAGGATGTTTCTGAGGATGGAAGACAGCTATTTCCTACCTAAACAATTTCCAAGACTAGAGAAATCCCCAAACTGGAGGAGTACTCAGCTACCACAGCTTCAGAAGAGAGTTCATTTTTGCCCCTATAATGATGTTTTTGTCACGTTGGTGTGTTTATGTGTGGATATGAGCACAGTACAGTTTAAATACTTCATTACTGTCCGCAGCTAAGGTAGGAGAGAAGGATAAGCAAGCAAGTGTGTGAACAACATAATGTCAGTAGCTGTAGCATATGGACAACAGGTGATGAGCAGTAGAGAGGAAGCTGGAGAAGGTGACTGAGTGGTTTTCACTCTGTCCTTTGGGAATACGTGTGGCCATATCTCTTATCTACTCATATGCATTTTTAATGCAATACCAGAAGCAACAGTATCTGTGGTAGGTAGAAATAATAACCCCCAAAGACATCATATCCTAATCCCCAGAAACTACAAATATGTCACCTTACGTGGAAGAGAGACTTTGCAGATATGGTAAAATGTAAGCTCTTGAGATAAAGGAGATTATTTTGGATTACTTGGGTGAGCCCAGTGTAATCACAAGGGAAGCAGGAGTGGTAGAAATAGAGCATGAGGTGTGATAATGGAGCTGAACCCACATGGAGGCAGCTATGGGCCAAGAAATGTGGGTTGTCTCTGAAAGTTAAGAAAGCAAAGAATAGAGTCTCCCATAGAGGCTGCAGGAGGTACACAGCTCTGCCAATACCTTGATTTTAGCTCTGTAAGTCATATTTCAGAACTCTGGTCTCCAAAATACTTAGAGAATACATTTCTAAGAAATAAATGTCACTAAATTTGTGATAATTTGTTATAGCAGCCATTGAAAGCGAATACAGTGTCTTTGTTGATTTTTTTGTTTCCATTGCTTTCTTCAATCTAAACGTGCATTTTCTTTCTATATGGGTTGATCTTCACTAGGGCCCTATTTTGTATCATAATGTATATAATTTGTACCATAATGTACATAATACTTGTAAAGTAGTGTCAGAGTATACTCTTAGACATCAGGGAGTTTCCTTCAACTTAAAAGGCTGGAAATATTTCAAAGTCCTGAAAATTGTCATTCGGGAAATCCTATAGACTAACTTCTGTGTTTTGATAACTTCTGTTATCCTTCCTCCCAGCTCAACCCTCATCCTGCTCCACACACCAAGGGATTCGGCAAACATTCAAGACATTGTGACAGACAGTGTGGGCCAGCGCAAAGGGGTGGCGCTGTAACTCTCGAGAGTACTGGGGTTGCGCAATGTTACGGGGTCGCCTGCGCCAGAGACACCAAGAAAGAGCCGAAGATTTCCCAGCCTTACAGAGCTGTCACCAAGTTCTGCTGCCTAAGCAGCATAAAAATGCAATGATAATGAAATAGAAAACTAAATTAAGTTCAGCATGCCCTTTAGGAGACCGGCAGAAAAACTCGTGCACCAATGCGATCGTCAAGCGCAGTGGGCTTTGTTCCAACGGGAAATCCAATTGGCAGCTCCCGTTATCCTGGAACATTACCACAGCTTGGTAGACCAGTTGACTGCTCTACCCTGGGGGCTTCACCAAGCCTTAAAGGATTCCATTCAGAGGTCCTCAGTGACCCTAAGAACAGGTGGATTTGGAAGTCCTAGAGGGAACAAATTGAGTAACAACTTTTTCCTCAGGATTCCTCTGCTTCTCTTCATCTTAAACTCAGCCCCATAAGCCCATCCACTCATAAGCAGATAAGGAGGCTGACAGCACAGTCTATACCAGAGAACAGTATTAGTTCTCCCTATTCACGTGCTCTCCCAGAAAGGTGTAAAGATTATTCTTAGCATTACGGTCAGTAGTAGTAATTCTCCTGCGGAAAGGGCACAAAAGAACAGGTCAATGAGTGATCGGAAAGGCCAAGTGGAATTCAGGTGCCAGACGAATAGTGACATTTTTCCCGCCCCCAGAGGAGGTCCTCCCACTGGGATTTCTAACTCTTGAGAAAAAAGAGGGTGTCCTGTTATAGGCTGAAAGGGTGCTTCTTGTCAGTCCATAGTAGTCCCTATGTCTCAGGAGTTAGAACAACAAGAGACAGAGAATATTGCTGGGTTGTCTGTGGGAGACAGCTTCAGTTGGACAAGAAATCCTGTTCAGTTTAGAGTCAGATATATTCCTTGAGGCTGAGTCTATTCCACGGGCCTCTCAATTACTTGGACAGTGGAAAACTATCTGTTTTAGGTCCATTATGTCCATTATGTGTCAGGTGCTCTGTTTAGTCCTGGAGATACAGATATGATGAGGACATAGCCTTTCGCAGACAGGGACAGACAGAGTTCCACTGTCCTGAGTGAATCCTGGCTCTGTCTCTGAGTAGCTGTGAGACTCTGAGCAAGTCTAGTGTTGGTCTCTTGTCTATTAAGTGAGGATATTCAGATCTCTATTGCCTAACTAGAGTAGCGGGATGTTGCTTCCACTGAGTAGCTTAGAATCTGGTGTGGGGAGATACACAGGCACACTGATGCCTTAAAGACTGCAAGAGAGGTGTATGCCAACAAGCCGAAGCACAGGAAACTTAGCTGAAAGGGGACTTATTGAAGAATATGTTGGACATTTGCAATCCAGAAAGCACGCTGACTTATCAGATGTAGGGATTGACTCTTCTATGCTCATTTAGCCAGATAAGTCCAACAGCATCCTATCTAAACAACCCAAAGTTGTGGGGCTGACCTTCTGTGATGCTCTTTTTTGTTTGAGAGTAAATTGAAACTAGTAAAATAAAATACAATCATTCATTTATTTATTCAGCTACTATCTGAACAGGGAAAGAGCAAGCATGAGTCAAGGCTGAGGATTTTACTGAAATGTTCATTTCAAGACAGGAATTCAGCTGCCCTTACTCTTCAGGGCACTGATTGGGTCCTATTGAATTGATTAGCATAGATTCCTTTCTCCATTCTCCACATAGACCTGCTAGTGAAGATTCAATGTTAATCAAAATAGACTTCAAACAATGGAAATGGACCAACTTAAATTAAGTAGAGAAACTAAGAAATAATTCCTGAAGTTATAATAAAGTTACATTCTATTTAAGAAATTTAAATTACATTGGGATTCCTTCACTAGATACTCTTCATGGGCCATTTTATTAGACAACATAATTCAATCTGTAGTAGTACTCCTACATACATGAAATGAGAAGGTTATTGGCAGAATATCAGTTTATATTGAATTCATGGAGCAGAATTCCTTACTGAATTACCCTGATCTTTTGTAAAATTTGAATGATATTCAGGGTATATGACTTATTGGAACAGAGTAATTTTTCATGGACTACAGACCCCTAAATCCTTATATTCATGTAACAATCACATTGGGAATCAGCTTCTCCCCTCTACCCAATCCTACTTTCCTTACTTCCTTATACTGTATCTTTCAAGTGCATTCCCCAGCATACATTCTGCAAGCAAATTTACATTTCTAAATCCGTTTCCAAGTAACCCAACTTAACATGGGGTTGCCAGTCAAAATGGTCCCTTCCGGAAGCTTCACACAAATTTTAATCATTCTGTCCTTGCTCAGAAGCCACCAAGAATTCCATCTGACAATCTGTTTTTAGAACCAGAAGCACATTTTTGGGGAGATCTACCCCAAAGTGTCAACTCTTTACCATCTGGGTGGTATGTATATGTATTTTTTGGAAAAAGCTAGTTATTTGGAGCCAAGTCTGAAGAATAAGATTTAAGATTAAGCTAGAGTCTACTATTTAGGATACAAAATTGGGTACAGCAAAACATTGTTGGGCATAATTTGCCTAAATGGTGATCAAATTGGTTTGGAAACAATGTCTAAGAAGAAGTGTTTTTAGCAAGAGCAACATCAGTGAAATAAATGTGCAGCCTCCCAAGAGAATTACTTAGAATGATAAATCTCATCTCCATGTACTGCATCCACCATTCTTACTAAAATACTGGCGTGATCATTTTACAGGTATGCTGAAGTTGCAGTGATAAGGCACTAGTTAGAGTCTCTTATTCCCCCTCTAATTGTGTTTTCAGGACTAGAGAATTTCATAGAAAAATCAGACTTTAGGCTATATGTTGAAGGTTAAATAAGTGAGGAGGTTTAAATAGCATTTGTATTTTTTCCCATACAAGGCCTTGAGCATATTTATAGGTTAATGGCAGGTTAATAGCTCCTAGCCCTGTGCCTGATACATAGTAAACCATTGTGGAAGTAACAAGGAAAATGCTAGAGACAAGCAGGATTTCTGGGCCCCAGCAAGCAAAAAAATACTAGAAATGTTAAATAAGATATTACAAGTATAATAATTATATTATTTCTTGTATATGTATTTCTTGTATCTATTTGTCATTGTCTTATGCTATTCTCCAACTTCATATTTCCTGTAGTTACAGGCTGGATCCTAAAAATGTAAAGGAAAATATGCTTGTTTGCAGTGATACCAGGGGCTAACTCCAGCAAGTCTCAGCAGTAGAAGAACCCAAGAAATAAACTATGTGGAGGTGACTGGGAAGAGAGAAGGGCTGAGGACTCCTCGGGGCCTGGGAAGGGGAGAAGGAGGAACATGAGGCCCTGCCCCAGCCTGAAAACAGCCCCAGGAAAATTTTTTCCTTATATTCATGTCACAGTCGCACTGAGGGTCAGCTTCTCCCCTCTATCCAATCCTACTTTTCCTACTTCCTTACACCGTGTCTCCCAAGTGCATTCCCCAGCATGCATTCTGCAAGCACATCTACATTTCCAAATCTGTTTCCAAGTAACCCAACCTGACATGGGGTTGCCAGTCAAAACGGTCCCTTTGGGAAGCTTCACACAGATTTTAATCATTCTGTCCTTGCTCAGAAGCTACTAAGAATTCCAGGAAATTCTCACTGCTCGCCAAACGCAGGGCACTGATGTTGCCATAACTGACGGCATATGGTTAAGTGTCAAAAAGGATAGAGCTGACAATGAGTGCCGGGTGACTCGGAAGAGCAGAGATCAGCATACACTGGAAAAATCCTCATGAGACGAGAAAAGAGAGAGCTGTGGTTTGAAAGAAAGAGCATCAGATGGTCCAGGATCATCCAGGACAGGCTGGGGGAAGTGAGCATGCACAGCAACAAGACTGTGTGGACAGGCTGACAGGCAGGAAGGGCCCTGAGTCAGGGGCCGCCCCGTGTCAGTCACACATCCTGGTCACAAGTGATTGACAGAAGCTACTGTGGGCCTTCTGGGGCCACTCTGACCGGGCACTGGGAAGTCTGTAGATGTGCACAGGTGAGCATTCCCTTCAGAATTTTCACAGCAGGGCTGCAGAGAGAAAGCCAACCCACACGAGCCCATTAACCTTAGACACTGTACCTATTATCTGGGAACAGAAATTCAGAAAAGCAGGAGAGAAAGCTGAGACAGACTTACGCAGGGAAGACCTCAAGGTTAGCCTTGAAAGGTGGGCAGGATTTTGATAGGTTTTGGGAGCTGAAGGAAAAGCACCAGGGCCATCAAAAATACACATGATGTGTGCTCTGTAGGACAGAAAAGGCACATTGGACAGTTTGAGGAATTACGACAGCATACATATGAGTACTGGGGCCCCATTACAGAGCACTTTGAAAGAACTAGAGGACTTGGATGAGATGTGGTAGATGGTGGGGAATCTCCCCGGGTGGGCCGCAGTCCAGAGACGAAAAACACCCACCAGTAGGCAGCTACATTTACCCATATCAACACTGATAAGGGCCCACACTGGGGAGTGGAAATGGGTACGGAAAGTGGGAGCTGCTAACAAACATTTCAAAAACCCCAACAGCATGGGATATTAACTACAAGGACAGAAATAGGGATGAATCTAAAGTGAGTGATGCTGTCTACAGATTATTTGGGAAGGGATCTCAGTCTAGGAAACATATATGTTTGGTTTAAAACATATTAAATGTGGCAAGGGCCCAGGCTCTGGCGTGCAGAGGTTCTGCATGCATATGCCAACCTCAGGGGCTCAGCTGCCCCACAGCCTGTGGGAATCAGGGTCCTCGGCAGCCTTCCCACCATAACTCCACTTGTCCTCCTGCCACCAGCGGCTCCTCACGAGCTCCCAGGAGTGTACACGGAGCCAGGAACCAAGTTGGCATGACAGACTCTCCCTAAGTGTGGATGAGGTAGAATTTTGTCGGAGCTTATGCATTATTATTTTTATTTTTTGGTCCAGATCATATATAAAACAATCAGGAAATAATACCAATTGTTAGGCTCATTACAGCACATCCAGTATATTCTAAATATTGTTCCAGACTCCTTTCTATCTCACCTTACTTAAACATGAACCCCATGTCAAAGATACCATTATAACCCAATTTTACGGAAAAGAAAACCAACTTAAGTTTGAGGGGGCTGAATTTCAAATTCACAAAGCTAGTAAAAGTGGGGCAAGAATTCTAACCTAGCTCTTTTTTCAACCCAACGTCTATGGTCTTTCACTAAGATGCACATACAGACAGCATTAGTCAAAGCACAATAGAGTAATTGCATACGATGTGATTTAAAATATATTCTGGGAACGCAGATGAGGGGAAGCAAATAATTGGTCAAATGTGCTATAATTTCATTCCTGAGAACTACAAAGACCCAAATGGTGCCACCTAGTCTTAAGGATTTGTTGACATCAAATTTTTTGGATTTAGAATATTTGCAATATTTAGCATTAACCATGTTAATAGCATTAACCTGAACTTCAAAAGATAATTTAGGAGTTAAATCTCATTGCTTCTTCATTAGTAAAATACATATATTCCCATACAAATGGGCAAAGGACAATTTATAAAAGAATAAATACAAATGATCACAAACTTAATGAATAAATTCCCAATATCATTAGTAGCAAAAAACATTGAAATTAAAGGAGATATCACTTTTCATCTCCCAAATAGCACAGAAGCTTTTTTTAGAATCCAATTGATGAGAGTGAGTGAAAATTATGTTTCTCATACCCTGCTGATTAAAGTACAAATTGATATCATCTTTCTAGAGGACAAGTTGGTGTTGCAAATCAAAATCATCAGAACATATGAACCTTTTGACCCAGGAATTTCTTACATACAAGTGTATTCATCACAATGTTATTTAAAGTAGTGAAAGAATTTAAGTAGCTTAATACCTGACAGTAACTAATGATTTAAACAAAGTTGGAGGTAGCATATAATAGAATGCACTGCAGTTATTAAAAATTACATTATGTAAGAATCTAAGTAACTTGGGGAAACTATTAAAATGCATCATTAACTAAAGACAAGCATGTCTCAAAATAAGATTACACTACAAATCAGTTTTGTTGAGTCTGAGCCAGAGCTTCACCCTAAATCTTAACAGAGTTTTTTTTTTAAGTAATGGGATTATATTTTCTTCCCTGTGCTTTTCTGTGACTCCCAAGTTTTCTATAATGATGTATATGGTTTTTATCATTAGGACAAATTCATTTACAATTGTTCCCTCTCTCCTTTTTCTAGAGCATCTCCAGCCTTCTCTACTTTCCTTCCATTCCAGCCCTCCCTTTTCTGAGAAGTACACAGCTTGTTTCAGCCATTTTCCTGATCACAGACCTTTCTACCAGAATGCCATGCCTTGTCCCATTGGGTCAGATTTTCATCTTCTCCAAACCAACCCATTCATTCACTTGTAAATTCAGCAAACAGTTATTGAATGCATACCCTGTGCCAGGCAATATACTAGGTGCCCATGACACAAATTCAAGTAGGACATGGTTCGACTACAAAATCAGATGGGAATAGATCATGGTACAATGACTGAATTTAATGGGCGTGCAGAGGAGGAAGTTCAAAATCAGACCCAGGAGGAGAAGAAAAGCAAGCAAGAACATTCAGAGGTAGTGATACTTGTCCTGAAAAATAAGAGCTGTTCAGATCAGTAATTCAAGGAAAGAGACTCTAGGCAGAAGGAAAGCCTGTGTAGGGCACACAATGTGGAAGAGCATCACAGTTCTGGAACCTGAAGAATCTCCATTTGGACCCAGTACAGTGTGCAAAGGCAAGTGTCAGGAATAAGGTAGGAAGAGGATGTTCCAAATTTTGTTACATGGACTGTCAGAATTCTGAAACTATCCTTGCAAAGAAAGGGGTTCTTGACCAAACCTTGAGAAACACTATATGGAAATGTAGCTCTGGTAGATTGAAAGTGCATGCTAATCCATTAAAGTCATGCAGAGGTAAATAAAACCTCTCTCTCACTCTCTCCAGAATCCCAGAAACACCCTTTGGAAAACAATCAGCAGAGAAGTGAGAAATCCAGAACACAAAGACCATGTATAAAACTAAGGAATTAGCTCTTTGTCCAGAAAGCTCTGGGGAACCTTGACACCTTTCAAACAAAGAAGTCACATGAGCAGGTTTGTGACTTAGAAAATATCACTATGACAGCGGCCAAGAGAGCTGCTCTGGAGGGAACAAGAGAAGAGACAGAAATCAGTTCTCAGGAGGCTGTTCGAGTGATTCAAAGGAGAAGGAATATGGCCTGAAACTAAAGCTCAAAATGTAACGATAAAGAAAGAGAACATGGTTTAGAGAATTTGACCCAAGGCAGAATGTAAGACTTAGTAACAGATGGAAATATTGGTTCATGGTCAAGTGTGTGAGAGGAAATGTCAAAGATGTTTTCAGCTGTATCTCAGTTTCTTCCTAGGGTCACTGCGGGAGGCCAAAGTAGGTTTGGATCAAAATGTAATATATTAAGTTGTGGATGTGTCTCACACATTACAAAAAATGCAAGTGTGGAGGTCAGCAGAAAGATCTAAATGGACAATACAGATTAGGGAGGGGCTCATTAGACTTTCAGTCACAGATGAAACCATGGGCTTTGGTGGGAAACACTGACAATGACAAGAGCTTAACCCCAGGGAACATCAAAATTTGGCCAATGATAAATCTGCAAACAGGGTAAGGAAAGGCCAGAGAGGAAGGACCAAAATATTAGAAGAGAGATGCAATAGGAGCCAACAAAGAAGAGTTTTAAAATGAGGTCATGGCCACTACGATCAAATGCTAGAGTGATCTCGTGAGATATGAACTGGATGTGTCCATTGGCTTTGGCAAAATACGGATGATCAGGGGCCCAGGTCAGAGCCCTCTCCAAGCAGGGGTCTTGGAAGCCTGGTCGTAGGGTGAGAGTGACATAGAAGAGACAGAGACCCAGGGTGGGCTTGTTTCTCCAAGAGCTGGCCGAGGGTGTGTAGGGCTCAATAAAGCGTTGGGTTTGGGTTGGGGTGTTCGTCCTCTCACATGGCAGGTAGCTGAGTATATGTTTCTCTGTAAGGGGAGGGTGGGAAGCACAGGAGCAGAATGTCAGCAGAAGAAGAAGGTTAAAGAGAAAAGAGATGGTGGTTGATAGAAGGGACTCTCGGGGAGTGGAGCCTGTGGTATTCACGGTGCAGATGCAGACTGAATTCAGAGGGAGCAGGGAGCTAATAGGTAGCAATGGAGGAATTAGAGAACATGCACCCCCAGTGACTGCAACGTATCCAAAGCGTGGTGGGAAGGCCTGAAAGGGTTTGATGGAAGAAGGCTGGGTTTCAGAGGAGAATAACTTTGCCCTGCAGAATAAGAAGAAAAGAAAGAGTCCAGCAATTTCAAATCTGCCTTCAAAGCATCTCAAATGGAAAATCAACTCCATATAAAAAAATCCATGATTCTTTAATCAATATAAATATATGCATGCAATTAGCAAGGTAAAGTTTATCAGATATAAAATGTGCCAATTTATGACATGTGTATGCATTTTTGCACTGCTTTTTTTTGTAGGAACTTTTTCTGAAGCATGTAGATTTGGAGAAATGTAAATGTCAGAGCTTGGAGACCTTTCTTTAAAAGGACTTTCCTTTTAAAGTCCTTTTCAAACATAATTAAAAAATTAAGATATCAACTACATGAGTGCAAGGATGGATTCATACTATCTGACATTGCAGTAGAAATCTAATCAACCAGGTGGATTCTTACTCCATGGCTGGAAGACAGAAAAAACAACCAAAAAAAAAAAATCCACACCTGGAATAAAAAGGCTAAGCCCATTTAAGAGCTATTCTTAGTTCCGTGATTACAGTGAAATTATCATAAGTGTATATTTTTCAAAAAGAAACAAAATGTACACAGTATGAAGACAAATGAAGAAATGTGGTGCTTCTGAAACTGGCTATAAACTCCACCCCCACCTCATCTTCTACCCTATCCTTAGATAATGCAGTACTTCATTCTCAGGGAAGAATGGTGTTGCCAGCTCTATGGGAGAGGTTCAGACCTGAGAATCCGAGAGTATGAGGGAAGACCAAGAGATCAGGTGGTTTGGGAAGACCAGAGCTCTAGAAAAGTTTTAAGGCTCCACAGTTCAGATCTGTTCATGCTCCCTACAAACTCAGATTGGGACATAACCAAAAACAGATACTGCCACCCTACCTAATTTTTTTACCTGAACTTCTCCTCTTGTGGTCTATTTTCATAACCATATTTATTTATTGCCTAACCCTTACTTTATTCAGAATTCATAAAGAAATTAACAATTTACAGAAAAACCTTTAGGACAAAAGAAATAATCAAGGTTTAATTTATCGGGCCCATAAATCAGTATTTTCATATACTTTATTAGCGTTCTTTAAAGGAAAGCTTATCTGTAAATAAAAGAATACCATATTTTAAGTTTAATTTTGAATAGTGTCATTTCATTTGCACTAAAACTTTTCAGAAGATTGTCCTCTGTCAATATCAACGAGAGGGCTATAGAAACAGGCTTGGAAAATTCGCAAGCCATACGACTCCAGCCAATTAGAAAAACAACCTCAACCATGTCTTGTAAAGAGCTTGGCCAGGGTGCTGCTGTCATTGGACATCCTTTTCAGGGCATGGACATCATGACCAAGAGTGAGGACAGGATGCTGCTGCCATGGAACTCTGCACCTTGACCCAGGGTACCAAGGCCACCACCACAGCACGACTGCCCAGTCATTCCACCCATTTATATTATAGGCTTTGGATTCGATACCTTGGAGAGGACACCAGTCGGACCAAACATGCTTACTGGTCCACCTCCTAGCAGCCAACGAGCTGGTAAAGGGAATATCTGCCTTCCTTTAGCTTCTATGGGATTCTCTCCAAGTAGGAAAGCTAGATGGATGCTGGGCAGCTAATCCCAATAGATATCCACAACTAAGTATTACTTTGCAACCAGTGTGTGTGCCTAAAAACTGTTCTTGGAGATGACGTAGAAATGTCTTTTTACATTTAAAAAAATTGGGTAGGGATTTTGTTGCAGGAAATGAGTAGGAATGAATACTAAGCGTCTTCACTTTTTAATGCCTCCAACGTGTTTCTAAATAACATTGCAAAGAGATGTCGACGGTGTAGAAACTTTTCGGAAGAGAATAAAAGGCCAATTTTCACATTCTGAGCGATCTTCATAATTTGCATGTTAAGAAGAAAACAAAAGCATAGTAACTGCATTAGAATAAAGGCTTTAATGAGCTAATATATAATAAATTAGCCCCTGTGGAGCTTGAAGAGAGAAGATGGAGCAGCCATGGCACTCCCTGCTCTACCCCTGCTGTAGGAGGCTTTAAGGCCTAAGGCAGAACTGCACAGAGAGGACCCCCAGGGGCTGTGTTCAGCCTGACCTGCCTCAGTAGAGGACAGAGTAGGAGGAATCATGTTCCCACACTGAATGGAAGGGAAGTCACGTCTCCTCTATAGTCCCTGGATTCTCGGTTCATTCCCTCGTTCATTTACTCAACAACAAGCATCTTGTTCTCCACATCGTGCATCATGCCATGCATTGGTGAGCAAGGTGGAGAGAATACTTCCTTTCCCTCTGGCTAGCTTCTTTTTGGAGATGCCTGGTCCCCTCCTACAGACTTCGATGTGTATTTCTTTGAAGGAATACACAATACACTCTTATGCAGTGGGCATGGATGAAGCAGAAGGTCTGTACATTGATAGGTTCGGATCAAGAGAGTGCTCAGTTCAACTCTGAAGACCCGTGTCTCCTGTCAGTCTTAAATAGGCCTTTTTACCTGGTCAGGTGATAAGCTGACAGATTAGATCAAGAAGATGGAAACCACTTTTGAACTTCAAGTTGCTCCTATGAACTACCCTTTTACTTCTGAATATTTACATTGGTTAAGAGGACAAGTCAGAACACTTGTAGTCCCATCTACCAGTAGATGGCCTCCTAGCAAACTGTCTCTTCTACCGTCTCTGTATGCTGATGACTCTGGCTTAAGATGACAATTAGGGCATGTGATGAAGGTGTTGTTGAGTCATCGATGGTTCTTTACTTCTTTGAAATCTTTCTTAGTAAAGAATGTCACATTTGAATGACATTTTATAAATGTCCTTCAGGGTTTTCTCCTATGCCAGACACTAACCAGAAGATACTAGTTGCTGAATTACAGAAGAACTCCCATTCAAAAGGAGTCTACACTGACAAGGACTTCCTACAGAAAAGTCGTCAAAGTAGAAAGAACTGATCTACAAACACAAGTGATCTCTAGAAAGAGCTGATCTATAATGCACAATTAAGTTACACTGAACTAATAATAACGATGATAATGCCTGCTAATGTTTATTGAGTGCTTCCTACATCCCCACATTATCCAAGCTCTTGTGTCATGTCATTCCATCTCCACTGCTACCCTAGGAGGATGAACCACATCAACTCTCCATTTAACCATAGAATTGGAGAGAAAAGGCTATTTTAAGCCAGTGTTGGTGGGCTTGGAGGATGGTGTGTCAGGTGCAGAGATGTGGAAGGCAGGAGAGTCAGAAAATGTGACCCATGAATTGCCATGACTGGAAAGAAAGAAAGGTACTGTGAAATATGGAAAACTAGGCAATATAGGGAGGTTGATACTGCCTTGAGACAAAAGCAAGAAAGAAAGGTCTGTGGAGAACGCGATGAAGAGTCATCATTTGGGGTAAACAAGAAAAGTGGCCAGCAAGACGGGTGAAGAGAGAAATGTGTTTGTGGTGGCTGTCCAGGAAGATGAGGAGCTGGGGTTTTCATGGGCCAGGCTGGGGGACTCAAAGCCTAGGCATAGATGTAGTCTGATGGGGAACACGTAGACACAGGGCTATAGGGAGACAGATCACTGGGCTAATGTAACAGACTGGTCGTGGGTGTAGAAAAACAACAACAGTCAGTGGCTCCAAGGCAAAACCAGAAAGAAGGACTGGGTGTCTGCCAAAATATGTTGCTAGAGCTGCCCTTTCTCGGGCCAATACTCTTGTTAATCTGGTCCTGTACCAAAAGCAACCACCCACATTTTCAAAATGTCCTAGAACTTTCTTCTATATATACTAATCCTTTCATAGCTAGCATGTCTCCGCTGTCAGAGTTTGCATGGGAAGCTGCCATTCGCTGCCCAGAGTTATTTACTTCAAACTCTAACATCCAAGGATTGTTCGACCGGATTCTTCTCTCCACTGAAGGGGTGTTGACTTTGAGGTCCAGAGTGGCTCAGATGGCAGCAGAGCTCACTGTGAGGGAAATTTGCAGCCCAGGAGACCAAACACATCTCAGCAGTGCCTGAAGAATCAAACAGTTCATCTGGGAAGGATCAGAGAATGGAGAGGCCAAGCAGAGGGCTGAATAACTGTCCCCAAGCACACCCCTGTCCTGAGCTCTGGTATCTGTGATTATTACCTTATAGGGCAAAACGGACTTTGTAAATGTCATTAAGTTAAGGATCAGGAGATGGGGAGATGAGCACGGACTATTCCAATCAGCCCTAAATGTAATCACAAGTGTCCTTGTAAGAGAGAGAGGGAGATTTGAGTACAGAAGGGGAGGCGATGTGATGACAGCAGAAATTGGACTGATGTGTCCCAAACCGAGGAATGTCAGCAGCCATCCAAAACTGAAAGAGGCAGGCCCAGGCTCTCCCCCGGAGCCCTAGAAGGAACCAGCCTGGGTGGCACCTGCATTTTAGATCCCTAAGAAACAATTTGGACTTCTGGCCTCTAGTTTTGTAGGAAAACAAATTCTGTTGCTTTAGTAATTTGTTATCATGGCCATCAGAAACTAATACAAGTCTCTTGCTTCAATTGAGTAAGACAGGTAGCGAAGCCCAGTTACTACAGAAAAATAATACTTCTCTAGCCATGCCAGCTTTCCAACAGTGATCCAAAGGAAAGAAAGCTTTCATGTTTTCTTAGAGAACCCAAAATAATGGATATATGTATCTATTTCCAATAGGGCCCTGAGCATTTCATCCCACATGCTTTCCTCCCTGCCATTCCTATTCTCCAGGCCCAAGTACTCAACCGTGTAATTGCATCACCAGTTTGCTCTTCTGTGTGCACGGCCTGCTCGTCTGACTCCTGCCTCTGCTCATAAGGGAACTTCCATGAGAACTGTCCTGGCCTTTGTTCTCCATTCTTAAACCGCCTATCCATCCTCTGAGACAGCAGTGTGTACTTCCTTTCCAATCCATCCTTATATCTACAAAGAGGGTTGTACATTCCTTTGCACTCCCATGGCTTAAGAACATGGAGCACCGATCCCATTTTATTCATTATTGATTTAGGAGGTGAGCTCCTCAGAGATAGAGACTTTGTATCCTTCTTCCCAGAAAAAACACTTGTAATGTGTTGAGTATTAAAGGGGCATTTGTAATTGATACCTGAGAGAATGAGGACATGAGCCTTTCTTCGATGCCCCCATACCCACATTCCATGCTCTGCTTTTATTTTTTACTCTCTCACATTTTAAAATTCAAGTTCATGTGCTCCAGGGACATCCTGAAGTTAAATGGGGAACTATTTCCTTAAATTTAGTTATAAAATTCACATATATGTAAAAAAGGAGTAACTCCAGTGACAGCATGTCAGGTTAAACTAAAAGGATTAATAATTCTGTCCTTTTGAAAATCTCTTTCAAGGCTGAGTTTTATTCCCCATGAAATTTAACCCTTTTGCTCACACAGTCCTAACCCACTGCCTCTTTCTATTTCTCAGTGGTTCTATTTCAGTCTGACATCTAGATCTAGATATAAGTAAATAAATACATAAATACGTAGCTCTAGATGAGGTCTATTTGCGAATCCTGTATCCAGTACATGTAGTCACATGGGGCATATATGCTGTGTGGGGTAGATGTATTCATGTATCAAGATTAAACGATGGAGAAAGCATGGGTGTAATTTAATGTTTCATTATTTATTTATTGCAAGACCTTAGATAAATTTTTCAGAGTGAGGTTCAGTTTCTACAGCTGTAAAATGGGGATAAATAGCTCCATTTTAAGGCTATTATAAGACCTATCAAGCTTATATAATAGAGCCTCGCATCGAGTGATTATTCACTAAATGGTACCTATTATTCATATTTCCCCTAAAGGTCTCCTGTTTTCTTCAGAACTAATCTCTATAACAATACCACCTTATGCACACCCTCAATAATGGTGTAGTGTTGTGAAAATATTATTAAGTTGAGTAGATATGCCAGTATCTTCGATCCTTGACTCAACAGGACCTCTACCCTGTGAGATTCAGCCTTGTATTTCAACTTTCCAGTCTAAGTCATTTTAGATCTAATCTTCCCACCATCATTCTGATTATTAATAGCTTATTTGCATCACATTATAAGTGATTCAAATATGCGTCATATTTTAGACCTTATCCTCTCGGAATTCAAATTTGGAAAGGTTACAGCAAGGGGACAGCTATTTTACTGGGGTCAGAAAAGTAGGGCTCATCAAAACTAGATAATCTATACAGATGACATAAAGGCCAAAACCTGAAATAGAGGCAACACTTGCTAAGGAGCCTCTGTTTGCTGCCTACATCCCACCTCCCGCCTGCTAACAAGGCTGGGCTGGTCCAGGTCCTAGATCTTTCTGTAGAATCTGGAAAATGGATTGAGAGGGACTGGACAGGAGCTTGAGAAACCTGTGAGAATCGTGGGAGGTTCCACAATATATATAATAATGAGCTCTGGCAGGGGCAGACAGAGGGAGGAAAACCTGAGGCTGAGCAGGAAGGGAAAACTTGGAGTTTGCTGTGGGAAAGGCTTCAGGGTCCCGGAGCATGGAAAAGCAGCAGCCAGTGTGGAATTGGATCCCCTTAAAAGGTCTTTGAAAGATGCAGGTAAAAAATGGGTGTCTTTTTATTTATATTTTGACACTATTTGAGCTTCTCTAATTGGACCTCCTTAAGAAAACTGAAGCCCTTGACTCTATGAGCATTACATCAAAAACAGAAAATGCATTAATCAGTACTTTGTGCCAGCAGAGCAGTTCAACCAAGTCTCAGGCTCCAACACTTGCGCTCCACAACACGATGCCAGCGCCTGCAAAGGGAGACCCTGGGGGCTTCACCTCTGTCAAGGTCAATATCCTGACCTGGGCATTAAGGTTCCTGATTTAACGGTGCAGTTCCAAGTTCTGAGCCCCAGCCCTGTGTCCTAACTACAGTCTTTAAACTGCACTCAAGTCTGACGCTGGGCTGCTTTTCACAACTGACCTCTGGCTTCCTTGACTCCTTAGCTCATCCATGCACCTTCCACTGCTCGGGGCTGGTCTAGACGTAGTCCCAGGATTCTTCTTCAGACCAAGTTTACCCTGGCCCTGAGGAGTTCAGAAAATGTGGATGCTTTAATTAGTCAAAGAAGGCCTCTGGGAGGGGAAAGAATCTCATAAACTATTTGAATCAGAGCTTAGAGATGTTAAAGAGAGATTAGGACACAATGTTAAAACTGTTTCAGCAATCTGAGTCTGAATGTCCCCGGGTGCATAGAGGTTAGAATGGATTGAGAAAGGGCTCTCAGCACACTTGCCTCAAAATGAAATTGAAAGCCAGTGGGAAGGGAGCGCTAAGAAAGAATTCACATTCTGGTTCCTTCCCTCCGTTGATAGGTATTCCATTCCTCTTCGGGAACTCTGATCCTTGGCTAAGAGAGCACTTAGGTGAACCCCATCTTCTTCCACCATCAAAAACAGCAGGTGATGAATTAAGCCAAGAGCGGGGTCGTCTTGGGGTCTGGTCGAAAGAGAGAGCAGGCTGGAGAAAACACAGCAGCTGTCTCCATTTTTGTACAGAACTCTTCCTGGAACAATTTTTTCCCCTTTCTTTTTATTTAAAATTTTTGCCAAAATGCTGCTACTCTTCCTGCCCAACCATCAGCCAGGCATTCTGTGTGGGAGTGATTGAAGTAGGCAGTTAGAGTCTCCTCTTAGCACCTCCATTTCCCCTTGGTAGACATTTATTTCTTTGTGGTGCAATAAAAAGGATTTTTGAGCAGGGGAAAAAATATGTGGACGCAGGATAGATCAGGGAGCTGTATGTTTCCTGAGACAGTGATGATTTTTTGAGAAGAAAGCAGAAGGAGCATTTAGATTAGTGGGCATTCCTTTAGTATTCTGTCCACCTTATGGGGCTGCTTGTACCCCTAGCCATTCTGCCCCTCACACTGCACAAATGAAACATGCTCAAAACCACATTTCCAAATATCTTAATTATAAGTTTTCCACGTTGAATTATCTGCTGAGTGTAAACATCACATCAAAGTATTCATCCATTCATCCTGAACTTTGTCAATCATTACACCAAAATGTAAATTAAGTCTCTACCCCAACCACAGGTGCAGATGGGCTAAGTCAATGTTCTCCCCTCAAACTCCACATTTTCTCATTCCTTTTCTTACTCTGTCCACCAAGAACTCTCTCCTCTCAATTGCTAGAACATTCAATGAGAATGATATGCTCTGGAAAGGATACTTCCACTGCATCCCAGGTTTACCAGGGACAGGATTGGACTGGGTCATCCCAACCCCCAACGCACTCTGACATCTGAAACCACACTTCATAGATTTCCAAAGCTTTCTTATTCAAACCAAAACCTATTTCATGAATTTGCTAGGGCTGTGGTGCCCTTCATTTCCCAGAGCTTCCTGGGGGCACCTATATTCAGAGGAGACCTAAATTTAGATCCAATAAACAGATATCTCCATCTTAAATTACCAGGGCCAATTCAATGACATCACAGTGGAGACACATCATTGCTTATCAGCGGCTGTTCCCTTTGTAGAAATGGCTGGTCAGGCCATCCTCCACTTTGGAATCACACAAAGAAGGAGGTGATCTGGCTAGGTCTTTATGGAATCTGGATGATAGCTACTTCAAAATGATAGCTCCAGACGCTCCCTATGTGCTCACACTGTGCACATCCCTGGGCTCAGGACTCTCTCCATGGCCCATAGGAAGCACCCGATGAAAGGTCATCACGACAGCCTACAGAGAGAGGGCAGTGCTAGTCACATGCAAACATCCTGCACGCTCTCTGAGGCTGAAAGTATTGCTCACAGAATGCTAAAAATATATAGTAATAAGGAACTTTATGTTCTTCCTGGGAAGTCATCTTACAAATGAAATTACACATTGACCGCTTGACGGGATGAATTTCTCATCTCGGCCTGACTACCTCTTGCTACCGCTCCACCCCCGGCTGCCCCATCTCCTAACATCAGTCACTCTGGGTTTAAAGAATGCAAATCAATTTAAACATAAGGCTAAACTAATCAATGGTAAGGGTAAATCTGCTACCAAAATTATTCTGAAATAAACAGCACCCCCAACATAAGTCTTTGCCTGGAAGACTTTTGATAAACATAGATTGTATCAGTAAACATTTTTAAATGAATGAATATTAATGATATCTTCACCCATCCACGGTTTGGGTTATCTGTGGCATTAGATTATTTCCACCATTTCTCCCTTTTATTTGGTTAAGTAATTGAAAATGTACTATAGTTTGAGTTGCCCTAAGGGCACACAAAATGGGAATCAGAATGTCAGGAAGGAAAATGGATTATCTGCTTCACAAAATCTGTGTGTTATCGTGCAGGGCTCTCTGTTCTACGTTCACATGCATGCAAGTTTAGATAACCCTAGAGTGCTATCACTAGGTACAGAATGTCCTGTACTTTTTAGTGGTTCTGATAAAATTTTTTTAAAGGATAGGAAGGAAATAACATTAATTAAATACCTTCAATGTTCCTTTGCTTTCACATACATTATCTTACTTAATACTCAGCTCAGCCCTGGGAAGTATATATTATTTCCATTTTAAAAATAAATGAACTGAGACCCAGAGAAGCTAAGTTAGTAGAGGAACCATTCTAAAAATAGCCCAGGAAAGGACAAAGCTGGATATGCTCAGAGTACGTGGAAGCTGTGTGCATACAGACCACATGTGCCCCCTCCACCAAACTCCTAGTAATGTTTCTTCACTGAGGGTTTCATATGACCAGGCACCCTTCTCAGTGATTTCTATGGATTTGCTCACAAGGCAGGTCCTGTATTGCCCCCCATTTTACATGGGAGCACATGCAAGGACAGAGAGGTTAAAAGCTTGTCCCAAATCACACAGCTGGTGAGTAGTAGATCCAGGATTTAGATCCAGGGTGCCCAGCTCCAGAGCATGTCTTCTTAAACACTGTGTTGTGGAGCTCCTCCAGAGAGACACGGTACAAGAGTGTGCAGCAAACCCAGCAGAAATGAAGCCGGCCCCATTTGACCGATTCTGTGCCCCAGACTCTGCGCATCTCTGCAGGCCTTTCCGTCCCTCTTCCTTACTCTATCTCTTGTCTGAGGGCACTAGAGTCCCATATTGTCCCACAGAATTTTCTGCAGTGATGGAAACGTGGTCTGTCTGCTGCACTATATATCAGCATTGTCCACATGTGTTCACTGAACACTTGAAATATTCTTAGTTCAACTGAGGAGCCGAGTTTAAAAATTTTATCTAATTTTAACTAATTTAAATGCAAATAATCACAGGTGGCTAGTAGACATATTAATTGAAGAGTGAAACTTTGGGGACTACTAGATAATGGCTGTGGGGAAAGCTAATGCTTGATGGGCATTGATTAGCACATTCAAACCTCAGAGCAACTCATGTGGAAGTACAATAACCACCCCCATTTTAGAGATTCAGAAAACTTAGCAAAGATCCTTGACAATGAAAGTAGTTTTAAGGGGCTGGAGCCACATCTGGTTTTTCTCACTCTTTTATCCTAGGGCCTGGCTTTTAAGAGTAGGTGCTCAATAAAAGCTTGTTGAATGAAAGAGTGAATGAATGCATAGTTCTGGTCTTAGTGTTTTACAGAGACGATTATTGCCAATTGTCCTTCATCTTTGCTAAGAACAGCCTGGGAGATTTAGATAAGATGAAGAAACTTTCTGACACTGAAATGCGTTTCTGGAGGATATTAAAATTTATATCCTGAAAGTATGTAAAAATAAGATTTCTCCGGATCAAAATGCAATGAAGTGGATATGCTCCCACCTACAGAATAAAGGATTGATTAAATCCATCCCTCATCCCTTTGAGATAATCATTCATTCTGAAACATAAAAGACCCTATCCTAACATAGAAAGAAATGGCAAGTATTTCCTGAACAAAAGCAATTTCTGAAAAGACATTCTTGCCAAACATATCTCATCCAGAGAGTGAGTCATAAAGGGGGTGCATCGCTTCCCTTATTACAGGTCTGCTGATTAAGGTTATCATTTTGGGGTTATTCAAAATGGTCTAAATGTTACAATTCCTTTAGTTTCATGTATAAAGCTGTTCAGACTGAAAACATCTATAGGCTCTATCTAGTTTTAATGAGAGCTTTCCACATGCTTTGTGATCCTCAAGCAATTAGGCGGTCACTTAACAGTACTGATTTGGAAAAGGACTGTGAATATCGAGGCTCTGCCATCAAAGCTAACATCTTCTAAGTGATGGGGTTGCAGGGGTCTTTCATCCCACTGGTCTGCGATGCTCTGTGGAGCAGGGATCACATGGGTCCTGACCGTGATTACATCCTCAGGGCTGGCCAGCACCTCCAGGGAAGAGAGCTTCAACAGAATTTGTCAGATGAATGAATGAATGAATTCCAAGAAGGCCAAATACATTTCCTGATTTTTTGGAGTAAGAAATCTGAGTCCATGGTAAATTAAAATCTTGTCCACAGCCACCAAACAGGACAGTAACAAAATGCTGCTTATAAAAAGGCATGAAATCTCTAGAAGCAGCCCCATTACTCTAGCTTGTACATATGCCTTCTTTAGAGGGCTTTTTAATCAAAGTGTTTGAGTGAGGAAACTGCTCTTGAGGTGCTTCCATGACTTCACAGGTGGTAGAAAAGTCATGGAGTCTGTGGCGGTGGGGCTGGGGGCAGCCCAAGGACTGGAAAAGGCAAGGGATGGATGGGAAGAAGACGGTGTTCCCACAGCCAAGGGGCTGGGCCTCCTGGAGGAAGCTGATGGGACAGAGGACCTACTCAGCAGACCCGGTGCCACGCAGGCCACTCAGCGTCAATCACGGGGGCTGCAAACTGCACCTATTCCTGGCTGACAGGGCGGGGAGAGATCAGGATTAATTCCCTCACTGGACCCATTGTCCACTATGCATCCCCCACTCTGCCCCCGCCTTCCTGGAACCCAGGAGACAAAGGAGCCTGGGGAATACTCTGCAAGGCCAGTGACCACTCCCCTTCTCTTGCACCTCTGGCAGTTAGGCTCGGCCTCCTGGGCACCCTGACAGCATATCAGGCAGAGAGTTACTGTAACACTCACCGTATCACATAGTTACACCTGGATTACATGTCTGCCTCAACCTATATACTTTGGTTTCCCCAGCACCAGAACTGGGACACTGTAATCTTCAAATAAAGAGATTGCTGAATGAATGGATAAATAAGTGATTGATTCCATACAATTTCAGCAAATGTTTACTGGGCATTTACACTGGACCCCGAGGTTCTAGTTGAGTCCACGTGGGTCATCTCATTCCCAGAAGGCTTTGAAGGCTGCAGACCTCTCACTTTGCTTGTCCCAAACTGTCAGCTCTCACCAACTGTGTGTGTCATGACCTATCAGCACAGATAACCAGCTTGTTTCCATGATTGTGAATATTAAAATCCAACATTTATGAAGCCTGACATGACACATCACACGGGGTCCTGTGTGGCTATGAGGGTGAAAAACTAGGCAGCTGTCCTCAAGGATCTTACACCCTGCCAGGGGCACAGTGGGGCCATCAAGAGATCAGCTGTGATGCCTTTTCTGAGTTAGTTTTGTGTGGGATGCTATGGCGCCAGTGTGGCAATTCAGGGAAGTTTCTGGAATCTTGCAAGGTGAGTAAGATGGAGTCAGGTAAAAACAGAAAGAGAATGCACGAGCACAGGCAGCAGTGTAATATCATTTCACGTGCTCTGTAGGACTGGAGATGCAGTGTGAACGTTGAGGCTGGGACTAGTCACAGAAGGCGCTGCACTTCGTCTGCAGGCTTTGGGGAGATGCCACAGAGATGCTCATGTCACATGGCTCGCTTCAGCGACAGCTGGAAGAGAGATTTAAAGTAAGACTGGGTGCACTCTAAGGCTAATATTCCACAGAAACACGCAGATAAATACCCAGAGCCAATCATCAGGACTGCAACCGGAAAACCAACTAAAAGCCTACTTTTTAAAGTTTTTGTTTGCCAAAAAGGGACTGCAAACTTCCAAGATCTTATGTCAAAAAGCGATTTTGTATTTGTGTGTGTGTGTGTTTTCCACACTATTTTTGCAACAGCTTCACAATTACAATTACTCAGCAAGGATGGACTCGAGGCCTCCAGTGCACCTGGCTAGAGATGAAAGCCCAACCCCAGGGCTTCCAGAAGACAGACAAGCTGTTGGGGGCCTCTCTGAGCCCAGGCAGCTCTTCAGAGGATGGGTTCAGCAGAGACTTCTAACATCCTACGGTTCTCTCTGGTCTAGCGCTACCTTTTCCCTGAGTTTTATAACACTTGCTTTCTTCAGTGTGGGGCAGTGTCTTATGACCACTAAAACTCCTCCTCTCACTATAATTATCTCCCAGTGACGGGTCACCTCCTCCTGAATTTTCACCCATTTGCCATATTATCAGAAATAAGTTCTTTCCTTATTTCCAGGTAATAAGAATTAATTCCACACTCACGGTTGCACTCTTTTTTCCATGGACTGAGAGAGAAATTTTTCAGCCCCCAAAATTATGTATTAGATATTCTTCCAGAGGTGCTGACTATCTTACCAAGTTTGTATCTCTGGTGACTTACGTGGCATCTTGCCCATGATACATGGTCGGTAAATGCTTAGTCAATTTAATAAAGCAAGTTGCATTATAAAAACTCCATTTCTTAACAGAATAAGCACACCTCCCTCTTTATAATAATTTTATTTCTGACTTTTGTGCCAACTTTGTATTTTAAAACAATTTTTTTTTAACCATTGTTATTATCCTCCACTGAGCAGGGCATGCTGCGCCATATGCCACAGTGATTCCGGTGTTTTCGTGGCCTGTTGTGGGTTGAGTTGTGTTGCCCCAAAAGAATGTTGAAGTCGTAACCCCCCTACCTGTGAACATGGCCTTCTTTGGCAACACGGCCTGTGCAGATCAGCAGGTGAGGATGAGAGCAAGAGAATGGGTATTGATCCGATATGACTGGTAGCCTTTTTAAAGGGGGATAGTTGGACACAGACAGGTCTCCAGGAAGAACACGGTGTGAAACTGAAAGCAGAGACAGGAATGACGGTTCTGTAAGGCAGAGAACACCAAAGATGGCCAGCAAACTGTCACCGGAATCTAGGGAAAAGGCCTGGAGCAGATGGTCGCTCACAGATCCCAGAGAGAACCAGCTTTCCCCATCCCTTGATCTCAGGCTTCAGCCTCCAGAACTGTGAGACATTAGATACGTTTCTATTAAGCCGCTACAAGTGTGGCACTTTGTTAGGGCATTCCAGGAAAGTAGGACGGGGCCCTTTGGGCAGATGAGTTAAGAGTTCTTACCACTACTTCCTTGGGCTAAATATTTACGTGTCCATCACCACTGTGATTGTGAAGTCTTTACTGTGTAACATGATGCCTCAGTCATCTTTATATCTGATCACCCCAGCACATGCACCCTGCTGATGGGGAGTTATTCACGTTCTGGATATACCCATCCGCATCAAAAGTGTTTCCCTGGAACAGCGCGGGGCGTTCTGTCTGGGTCACTGCACGGTGATAGCTGTAAGGAGACTTCTGCTTCCCGTGTTAACACGTCAGGCTCATTTGGCTTGAATTCCCCCTTGCTCGGCGCTTACAGCAGGTGCGCTGTCAGTTCCCTGCTCTTTTCTCGTGAGAACGACGGGACACCTTGTGCACGTCAGCTTCTTGCAGCTCTGGTTTTGTTTCCATTTTCATCTATTATCATTTATAGAATTGTGGTTTTGGGTTTCTTTTGCTTAACACTTTTTTCTTTCAACCCACCTCTTAAAGCCTTTTAATTTTAAGCCCCTGCTACATACACAGAGCACTGTACTAGATGCCAAAGATGCAGAGAGAAATAAAATATGGTCCTGGCTCCCAAGAGGCCCATTCAGCTACTTTCCTAAACATTTTCTTACAGTCTTCACAGAACGCTGTCTGCTCCTTATCATTTTCTGGTCATAAGCCACCCACTAGAGGACCAAATTCTTTTATTTTCCCATACACATCCTGCCATCCAATTATTTCCTGTATCTTCCTATCTTCCTTTCAAAGTCCTCACCTTGGAAAGGGGAATAATATACTCTATGCCTCTAAGTCCATCAGCTTCCTATTCAGGTCTTCCAAATCACTAGAAATATAGCCTAAGTTTATTTTGGAAGAAACATGTATTCCCAAAGTGCATACACAGAAAGCAAATGCATTGAGAGGTTGGAAATAGGCGTTCTGACTTTCGTCAGGCTCTCCTTCATTTCCATCACCTGCCCTCCATATTTCCTGGTTGTGGCAGCGTCCACCATCGTCCATCACTGCGAGTGGGTACGTGTGTCTGAGTGGGGAAGGAGGGTGACTCACTGCTTCCTGAGGCTGTAGAAGGATTCTGCTTACTCATGAATACCTCGAAATCCTTCTTAGAAGTCCCAGAAAAATAACACATCCTTTTCAAGCAGAATCTTGCGGCAGGCCATACTGGTGATCTTTTATTTTCCTCGTCTTTTTTCCGCAATGTCGCGTTCATTCACTCTCGTGCCTCTTAACACTGACTTGATTTTTCCCAGTACTTCTTGTTACTTCTCTGGAATATATTTTTGTCTTTAGCATGCATCCTGAATTATTTTTTCTCATCTTCTCTAGGGATTTTTCATTCTCCTTAAAAAGCCGGAACACAGAGGTACAGCCTTGGCATCCTTTAACCTTCTTCTAAATGAAAGATTAGTATGCATTTAGAGCACACGTAATTGATGACTATCTCAGCAGAGAAGACAAACATATTCTACAGGTCATTGGAATGGGACTCTTCGTTCTCACGCTTCCTGGATCCATGGGCTGAAACATAATCAGAGGGGGCCAACTTTCAAGGCTTCCACATAGAGATCTCAGCATGCCCATTCCGAAATATAAATACATCTTCTCGGCATAACACACAACGAGGGGACTTTTCAAGTACATGCTATCATGCTCTATCATGCTGAAAGACCCCACCTGAGAAAGATATTTTAAAATAATAACATAGAGAAGTCAGGGTTGGATTTAATGGATGGATTTATAACCCCAAGAGTTTATTTGCAGAACTATAGCAGTGCAGACCTATAGCATCTTTACTGTTACATCTTTCTTTTCTTGGAAAAAAGAGGTATTTACTAAATATAATTCCCTTTGCACTGAAGATAATGTCCAGATTCCTTTCCTCGTGCTCCACACACCTCTCTCTCGGCGACCTAGGTTATCTAACGTCTCTGTCCATGATTATATTCTTGCCCTCCTTCAAATACTCAGCTGGCCATGCAGCTCCCACCTCTCCATTTTTCCAAACTCAGCTGCTGCCCATTAGTACCCCCTCCAGACCATCTTTTTGGTGAGAAAGCTCTGTGGTGCCCCTCTCGCACGAGGCTTTCTCCTGTCGGGCACCAGGCACAGAGCCATCGCCCTTTCTGTGCTGACCGAGTCCTCAGGACTGGACTCCAAGTACCGGAGCTTCTTCCACTCTTCGCTCCTGAGTGTCTTTTACATTGTGAAGCCCACCGTGGTAGACCTACCCCCAGAGCCTTTCTTTGTTTATTTTGTGTCCTCGTAAGTTTAATATGGAAGAGCACACATCATATTGCAAGTTCTTAGAGAACAAGGATAACAACATCCACAAATTCTTCTCTAACAAAATCTGACATGACCCATGCGAAATGAACTGTTGGAAGTAGGGATGCCTGCTGTGTGGGGGAATGAGAGGGTCAGTACATGGACACTGTCCTTCGCAAATGGACAACTACATTTTGAAGATCCTTTTGTTCAAATTTACCTTGCACTCTCTCAACTGGACAGTTTTAAGTCACTGTGCAGTTGTGCATGGATGTTCTTTATGTTAAATATAATCAGTCTACAAACTGTCTATTTCTTATTTAGTGTCCACAGGGTCCCAACACTATTATTAGGCAAATGAGATAAATATACACAAAAGATTAGGCAAGCAGCTTACATGAAAAGACTTTATCTTGAGCTCCAAACCCAAGAGCACATGGGACTCTTTCCCTCAGGTACAAATGCCTCAGAGCGAGCAAGATCATAGAGAATGCATGCCTTGGCAGTATGGTTCTCTGTGTCTGGCATATAGCCCCCTCTTTGTTCCAGGCCTTCTAGGCAACTCTTATATACTCTTCAAGATACCATTCAAGCAGCATCTACTTTGAGGCTCTTTTCCTGACATTCCCTGTCCCTTCTAAACACAAAGAAATTGGCCCATCCTTGGTGCTCTGTAGCTTTTCATGAATACCCCTGTTGGCTGACTTCTCGGTCCCCATCTGACTGTGTTTGAATGCAAGGAGTATGTCTGTTCATCCCACCCATTCATTCATTCAATTAATATTTCTTTAGCACTTAATCACGTTTCAGACACTACACCCTAGAGGAGAGACTTGACAGTCAGCAAGAAGGCCCTCCCTAAATTAGGAGCTTGCAGTCTACTGCGGGTGGCAAATAATAAACAAGAAATAATATTCAAAGGTATGAGATCCCCCAAATGTGGCAAGTATAGGTGCTCAACATTGATAAAATAAGTTATTTTTCC
The DNA here is from genome assembly GCA_032199065.1 of Smutsia gigantea. Lineage (NCBI taxonomy): Eukaryota > Metazoa > Chordata > Mammalia > Pholidota > Manidae > Smutsia > Smutsia gigantea. Next base: position 91,846 of record JAVSCE010001543.1, on the reverse strand, counting down.
TAAAATCACTAAGCACTCCTAAACATAAGACAGACGATACTGCATTAAGTCGACAGTCGCATAAAGGAAACATTTTATTCAGGGACCTGAATGGCATGCAGTTAGTACAGTGATGATGGTGGCTTCTTAGTACATCTCCTCCTTGGTATCAGGCAGAGAAAGCTAGATAATCAATTGCCAAATGCTTTACTCATATTTTTCGGTTGCCGAACCAGTGGTATTTTCCACACCAAAATTTAGAAATGGGAATTTGCTGCACTCGTTGCGACTAAAGAAGACAGGACTCCAGCCAGAGAAAAAGAAAGACTCCCAGCCAAAACCAAACACGCTTTAATTAGTTGTTTTATTTCAAGATGTTGAAACAGCTCCAACCCAAGGAAACCAAGGCCTTCAGAGTCAGAACAGCTTTAAAGAAGAGGAAAAAGATGTCTCATTTATTTAGGAGTTTGATCTGAATCCAATTTAGAAAAGAAAACCTAAAATCTTTTAGAATAATAAACCTGGAGATAATAGAACATTGTTTTCCTTCATATGGGAAGACCCAGGCTTTGTATGAAATCTATTTTAAGATCTTTAAAATTTTATAATCAAAGGAGGTGTTTAAATGGTTATATTAAATAGTTAATAGTCATCCTTCTGTGAGATAGTCTGTTTAAAGCAAGCCGTTTGTATGCTCTTTATTAAAAGCTTGATTATAGAAATCTTGCAGACAAATGACTTTCTGCTAGCCAATAGATCTGAAATAGAGAATATACTGGAGAAAATTTGGAATCAATTATAGTTTTTTAAAAATAGCAAAAAATATGACCAATGGGGAAACTTTAATTCTCAGATTGGTAGAATGAATTGACATTAATCTAAATAGGAACTTAGAAGGAAAGTGTTTAAATGTGACCGCATGCACAAACTTCTTCAGGAGCCTGCTTCCTGGGCTCCACCCCTACCCAAATCTGTTCTGTCCTCAGCAGGGGGAGTGAGCATTTAAAAACACACCTCTGCCCATGTGCTCACTTAGAGCCTTTCAATGACTTACCTAGGAGGTTTAGATAAACTCCAGAGTCTTCAATGCTCTTGCAAGCTTCTACATGACCATTCCCTGCCTGCCTCTGGAGGTGTACCATTCTGTGCTCCAGCTGCTCGGACGTTGGCAGTTGCCCGCAAGTGCCAGGTGCCCTCCCACCACAGAGCCTGTGCACGTACTGCCTCCTCTGCCCAGAAATCTCTACACCACACCTCAGATCTCCGCTTCACCCTCTCGTCCTAATACTACGAGATGATGACAGGTCTCTGATACACACTCTGCTCTCCCAGGGGCTTGTGCGTTACCTTTACAGCATTATCACGTTTTTGTAATTGCCCATTGACCTGTGTGTTTATGACCTGCCTTTTCCTCTGGGCTCTGAGACAGGAACTGCGGCTTGTCTTTGCTCCCCGTTTTATCACCAGTCCCCACAGGGTGTGGCAGATAGGTAGCACCTAGTAAAAAATGTGCTGAGTGAATAACTGGGCTTTTCTAGGTAAATAGGTCAAACCCAGTAGGCAAAAGGGCATGAGATACCCAAGCAAATATATCACACAAGACCAAATACAGTTGATTCCTATTCTCTGCAGTTCTTATGCTCTCTAAACTTGCCATAAACACTGTGTTAGTAAATACAAAACCATCGATCCTAAGGGAAATACAAAGTTAGGTTCCCAAGAGTCTCTGGTCACACATTTTTCATCAACCCTTCAATTCATAACCTTGCTTTATGTATATTTAAGATGCTTTATGAAAAAGTTATAGTGGATTCATTAATGTTGAGTCATGGATACTAACTTAGGCCTGAATGAAGCTTATTAACACATGTCTTCTCACCCAGGCTTCTTGCACTTAGCCACATTAGGCAACACTTCAGAGTTATATTTGGGGGCTTTTTAAGCATCAAAATCACCAATAAAAATCACAGAAATGCAGAAAACAGTGCACTTCCCAGACTCTGTAGACCACACCTGTCTGCAGTCTGAGAGCTGGAGAACAACCTTGTTTGACCTCTGCTGGGAATATGCCCATTCAGCCACTCAACCACCTGAAAATGACTGCAAGGGCACTATGGATGTTGACTTCGGGGTTGCAAATAAGTTTTGGCGAGTAGGTGAATTTCAAGCAAATACAGGATACGTGAATAATGAGGACCCACTGTATTGGTTAAAAGGCGTCTTGCCTACATGGAGCATGTGTGTCTGGGTGGACATACACATGCACAGAGCATAGAGAACAGAACACAATGTGTCTGTTGATCGTCTGCAGTTCACAGCCCTCTATAGGAGTGTAACAAATGCTAAATTACTGTGTCCAGCAGGAGAGGATTAAGCTAAGACTGTTTTGTTCAGTTGAGTCAACCTCTTAATACGATTCTAGTTCATCCAGTTAGGGGACAACACTATATTTGATTCCTACAAAGGATATATAAGATGTGAAAGTATGCCAACAGATCCTGAGTTATAGATGTTTTCTTTGTAAGAATGTCAATGCTGTCTGATCATCACAAAATGTCCTAGAAATAAACGAAATGTGTGGTTCCTGGGCAGTTTCAAAATAACAACCCCAACTCTGAATTCATCTGGTAAGTAAATCATCATGCCAATGGATCCCATGTAAATAAAGCTTAAACCCCAGACATTTTAATGCTCTGACCTTAAGTAAACCCACATGAGAATTTTAGTACCTACAGTGAAAATGGCGAGTCCTAGGCTTCTTGCCAATTTCATCTTGAGTGTGAAATTTCTAACTTGCAAGCTGAAATTCTTACAAGCACATTTTTTTTTTCAGGGGAGAATGGTTTCCCCACACACAAAACTACCTACTTCCCTTTGCTTAAGAGTTACGGGGGAGCAGACTTTTCACACATGAGGACCATCTTCTGAGAGGTAGGACGTCAGCCCATTTCCAGCTCCACACTCCCTCCTCCTTGCTGGCAGCCCCCATGGCGCACGAACTTCCACCACCCAAGGAATGTCATGGCGCATACATAATAAGGCAGGAACCCAGGGCCACCAGACCGCCAGCCCAGGCTATCTGAGCTGGAGAACCGGCTGCTCCCTTCCCCAGCTTCTCTCAAGGCTTCTTCCCTTGGGCGTGAGCAGAGTGATCTTCCCTCCACAAGCTCCGTGGCTGCCCTCAAACTTGCTGCCTAAGCAACCTCCTAATGTCAATTTTATTTCTCAGTTCAGGAAATTTTTACCCATGGATCTGAGGAGGGACAGAGAAGAAACAGGTAGTGGCAGGGAGGTTATTTCCCATCATTCTTCTATCAAGGAATCATTCTCCTCAATAGAAGAGAGGGAGAGTGTTTCCTGAGGGGCACACAGCTTCTCCCTCACCTTGGAGAGCTTAGCTTGCACCCCCTTACGCTTCAAAGTGTAGGAACCAGCACCCCGCTCTTCTCTGCAGAAGCTGCAAAGGACTGTAAATGGGGCCTGATGGCCGCACAGGAATAGAATCCAACAAGCAGGAGTGGGGGGCGGACACCCTGACTGAGGCAGCATGGCGCTGTTCCTCTGCCACCCCAGGGATGGGCCCCGCCGGACAGAGGGGTCTCCCTGTGAGTGCCTGGGTCTGTCCTGGCCAACAGCGCTGCCTAGAGGGGCAAGCAGATGTCTGCAGAAAAAATGTGGTTCCCGCCAGTGCCCCCGAGCTGAGGAGGGAGCCACAGGGGCCATCCAGAATAGAGACTAAGTCTTTCTTAAGGTAATTTCAGGTGAGAGGCCCAACCGGGAACCTAAAGGAGCCCCAGATATGCTCCATAAACAGAACTAAGCATGTCCCTCTGGAGACCCAGAGTCTGAAGCCAGCCAGCCAAGTAAAAGCTGCCTTATCCCTTTATGTCCCCCCCTTCCCTCCTCCCAACTCAGGAAACAGGTGCCACTGAGATGGACGGTCTGCCCGCATGCTCTCTGCTTCCAGGCTGACTCAGGTCTCTGCCAGGAAAAGGTTCATGCGTAGACATTAAACCAAGTCAGGCATCTTGAATTATACTGTGGACCGGACAATCAGTCTTTGAAATTGAGACCAGGACTGCGACCCCAAATCACCCTGAAGATGTGCATTTTCTAATCAACAGACACTGGCATCTCCTAGTGTCTTCATCCGGCACCTGAGGAAGAGAACTTTCACTGAATAAAGTGTAAAGTGATAGTGAGAGGCAAGGCAGTTATGCTTGTCTCCCATACAGTTTGCGGACAGCTAACCTGTTACGTTCACACACAGAGTTAGGAGCAGCAGGAAGGATAGGTGAGGTAGGAAACCAGCTCACAGATTACCAGTCGGAGGTCTAGGAAACAAATTTTAGAAGAGAACGTTCAGAAACTCTCCAATCTGTGTCTTTACCCAGACTCCTCTTAACTTACACCTCTGTTTGCCATCCTAAATGGCCCCCGGGCAGCTCTGGAGGCAGAGGTTTAAAGGGGAGCGTCCCTCACCTCAAACCTCTTTCTCTCCAAGGCTCCATAGTTAGGTTCTTGCACTAGCTTTTGTTTAATACTCTCAGTAATAAACAAACAAGAAAATACATGAAGAGCATTTTCCTGGGCACCAAATGTAATTGTTATTATTATTACAAGCTGGCCAAGGGAAGAAAGGGAGGAACCGGAGAGGAGGCACGGTGCACGCCCCATCACACATCCATGCTCATGGGGAAAGAGCCGCAGGTTGACCATCCACGAGGACACGGGGTTCAGTCCCAGCAGCTCCCTCTGAGCGGCCCTTCAGCACTGGACGTGGAGTCTGTCTTCAGCTTGGTTAGTGGACACCTGTGGCAGGCGGGTGGCAGGTGGGTAATGGGGTTGAAGCAAGGGTGTTGGCAAGACATGGTGCCGGAAGACCTGAGACTTACACACATCAGTGGCAACCTTGAGGATCTGAGTAAACTATTTCATCTCTTGAAGTTTCTGTTTTCTTATCTGTAAAATGGGAATGCCAATATGCTCTGTTTACCTCACTGAAAGGTGTAGAAGTAAATGTGGATCCAGTGTCCAGCGGCTCCCAGGAGTGTTTCTGGCTGACGCCTCTCCCTGGGAGTTACCCTCAGCCTTTCTCAGGTCTTTCTCCCCCAGGCCTGCCTACAACTCACTGATCCACACTGAAAATGTCTCCAGGGTCCAACATCTCATCTGTCCATCTTCCCCGCTTCCACCATGAGCCATGCCTCTGCTCTCTCTCATCTAGATTCTTGCAATGAACCTTCTTGATGGGTCTCTCTCATTCAGCCCTTGACCCCCTACGGCCTGAAGGATTCCTTTAAAACATGACTTAAGTCATGTCTTCTATGACTTCCCGCCTCCTTACATAAAAGCCAGAGCCCTTCAGAATGGCGGCCAAGCCTCACACACTGTTTCACCACCGGCTCACCCTACCCAGGGGACCTTCTGAACTCATCTCGAGATCTACCACCCTCCCTCTCGCTCGCATCGCTCCCGCCATGCAGCCTGCTCACTCTTGCTCCAACATGCCAGGCATGTTCCAGGCTCATGACCTTTGTCCTTGGGGTCCCCTCTTAGTGGAATGCTCTTCGCCAACATGACGTACCCTCACACTTCCCTCAAATCTTTCTGCATGTGACTCCAGATCAGTGGGGATTCTCTGGCTATGCTATTTAAAATTGCTAAACCCTATTCTTTTTTCTTGCTTTATTTTCCTCCTTAACACTTATTTCCATCAACACACTGTAGATTTAGTTTCATATTTATCTCCTCCCAATAGACTATAAGCTCCACCACGGTAGGAATTTTGTCTTGTTTTGTTCACTGCTATATCCTCAGCATCCAATACAGTGCTGGACACATAGTAAGTGTTCAATAAATATTTACCAGCCAAATGAATAACTTTATATAAAGGGTGAGAAGTTTCCCTAACAAACCATAATTAACAATTTTTTCTGTGAGTCAATGTTCAACAGAATTCAGATACTCCTGATCTAGATGTAGGTGAACACATACACACACGTGTAAGAATTTGGACACGGTACAGTGGTATGAAAAGCACATGAGAAAAATCTGTAGAGTTGGTTAGGCAGTGACAGCGATGCCTCCTAAGAACATACATAACATAGACCTGCTTCATCTGATTTCTGTGAAACAGAAGCAAAGAACGACACATTTAAAGTATTGTGACATATTTTTCTTCTTCTTCAAAGAAAGTGGAAAGTCTGTGAAAGCCTAAGGGCAGATAGTACCATACAGTCTGTTTTTTTTTTCTACCCTTTTCCAAAGTACTAGGGTTTCTGAGCATCTAATCATATTGTTTGCCATAATGGACACTATGCCTGGGTGTCCTCTCCAAAAGACAATTCATGGTGGAAACAAATCCTCTGTCTCCTGCAGTTCCCCTGGGCTCTCTCTCCCTGCCCCATGTCCGGCCTCTCAGGATTTAGATGAGAGTCCTCTCCCCATTGACAAAAGGCTTTGCTGGATCCGTTCACAGCGTCATCTCCAGCTTTCGCTATTAGCCAACAATTTGTTGTGCCTCATTTGCCACTGATTTCCTTGCCCTACCAAATGGCTGGAGTTCACATCGTTGGCAGTGGCTGGAAGGGGATGGATCTCCCAGCAACACCTGACAGGAAAACAAACGTAAACCAGAAACTCTCTGGTCTTGGCGGCACTCAATCTCTCCTGCGTTGCCAAATCTCTCTGTTTGCTCGCCAGTCACTCCTTGAAAGGGGAGAGAGAGGATAATACAGAGAAAGAGTCACACTCACAACTTTCCAGGCATTCTAAGAAATGTGGCCGGACCTTCACAAGCCCTATTGAAGCTTTTGCATAAACTCCTGGGATTGATCTCCCTCTTGGCCTGCGAGAAAGCTGCAATTCAGACACTATGAATAGGAGGCACCCCTGACTGCCCCCACAGATCATCTCTCAGAACCCTATGAGGCCTTCCTTGTTGTCCAGCACAGGAGAAAGAGACTCAGTGATTTGAATAATGAGAAACTTCAGGCCCGAGCATCTGAGGGTGTCGTGTGCTAGGGAAAAAGCAAAAAATTCCAGTGCTAAAATGGAAGAAGGCAAGGCGATGGGAAAGCATTTTCAGTTGCCACCAAACAGGTACAGCCGTGCAGTGTGGTCATTTTGTAGTCCTGGGAAGCCTTTCAGAGACTGTTTACTATGATAGCAAAGGGTGTGTATAAAACACTAACAGCAGGAGTGGAAGTTTTCACTTGGGGTCCTTCTCTACATTTTCTGAAAGCTTACAAAGAGTCTAGTCATCCTAAACTTGGCAGATCTTCAATGGGAAAGCAACCCTGTCTCTCCTCCAGCCTCTGGACATACAGATGACTTGGTGCTATTTATGTTTTGATTGCTAAGCGTACACTGTCTAGATAAATAGAGAAACGTATCTTGCAATGATGCTTCAAAGGAGCAGCTGTCTGGAAAGATGAATCAATGCCAGGATAGTTTAAGAGCCAATCCAAACACCAGGGACCACGGTAAACATTAACATGGAGGCGAACACTTGAAAGAGGAGAGTTAATCTAGGAGTCCACAGATGACTAGAGATAGACAAGGTGGTACCTATTTCTTCTTATGTATTTTTCATTAAGGATTATTCAACCCAGAATTATCTTTAAGGAATTATCTTGATTTCTATTATTTGTGTCTGCATCATTGTTTCCAAAATTAAGAGGAGAAAAAAAAAATAGGAGAAGGAACCATCGCTTTACTTTCCCACTGTCTTAAATTCTTTAGCTCGGCAGTCAATGCCCGTAACGATTTTGTGCTGTGCACTTTCACCCTCCATCCACTGCCACCCGCCATCATTCGGACATTCTACCCACTGAAATCTGAGGGTCCAGCATTCCTTAAGCTTGCATAAAGCCTTGCTTATTCCCTTCCTCTGTTTGGAATTTGCTTTCTCACAACCCCACTGGTAAAGCCCTAATCATCATTCAAATCCCCGACCCAACTGACATCTTCTTTAGAGAAGTCCTCTCAAATGTCTTCCTAAGCAGAATTTATTCCTGCACGTGTGGTCCTCTCGCACACTGTCACAGCCCTGCTATAGCATTCGCCATGCTATGTAAGTGTCCATTGTCTATGGGCTTTCTCTTCTATGCTGCTATGGAGTTTATCGGCGAGATGGTCTGCAAGCTCACTCAGACACCCTTGGTCTCTCATTAAACGTTCCATGAAAGATGGTGTAAAATTAAAGTCAGATTCTCTCTCTTTGCTCTCTCTCACTTTTTCATTCTTTGTTTTACAGAAGAGAAAACTACAGTCCAAAGAGATTCAGAGTCCTGCCCTAGATAACATTCTCAGAGCTGAAAACAAAGAATTAAATGAAAAGACCCTTGTTGTGTCCATGAATATGTTTAATGTTGGGGCAACTGTAGTGTATTTTTATCACTGACAAGAATCAGGCATGGTGTGAGGAAGGACCGCAGGTGGTATTGACAATAAAGAAGTAGTATTATCTGTTCAAATTCTGAAACTGGAGGTCAAAACTCCAGTGAAAGCAACTCCATGCTTTGCAAAATATATCAGACTCTAGCAAGGAGTATTCCTTCTGGAGCTGACCTTTTCTTGCTCCAAACTGTTAATGCACACCCAAATCTACAGACACTACCAAACTCAAGAGTTGACCATGTTTGAATGGTACTGATGTCATCAGACAGAAGTCAAGGAGTCAGTTTTCAGGAGCTGGGAGCTTCAAACTCAATGGTGGCTCCTGGGAGTGGGAGGTGGAGGTGGGAATTTCAACTTTCCTTTATTTGTGCATTCTACTCCATTAAGTCCAAGGAATGATCAACACAATATCATTAGCAAAGGGGATTCTCCATCTGAGAGAAAAGGAATTTTCTGATGTTAATGATTTGTGTAAATTCAATGAGTGTGTGCATCTTGGAGGAGTCTAATAATACTATGCTTATGATTCTAATTGAATTAGAAAAATGAAAGTCCAAGGCAGATTATCACCTTTGCGCTCCATTCTCTCCACCTCCCAGGACCTCAGACAGCAGGGACGGGTAGGCAAGGAATTTTACTTTAGACTAGAAAGCCTCCTTTGGTGAGTGACTTTTCGGAAGCTACTGAAAGTGAGAAAGAGTAATTTGATCATTATCACATCCACACACCCATCAACGGGTTTATAATGCCCAGAGGCATTCCTAAAGCATTTGGCCTTCATTGCTGGGTCAATTCACCTAGCAGTCAAGATTCTCCAAGAGTGCTCTGGGACAGGATGCTAATGGCATGTAGCAGTGCTAGAATGTCAAAATGATGGTCCTTTAAGCAAGGGTGATGGAGGGAGAGATGTGGGGCCTTGCTCTGCAGGAAGAGAGGAAGGCTTCATTTAGCTAAAATGGCATTTTATTCCATAATGATAATCGTTATCACCACTCTACACTAAGTAATCCTTATCAGAAGTCACAGCATCAGGGCCATTTCACACGCATGCACTCACACACACACATACACACACACACACACACACACACACACCCAGACACATGCACTCACACACACACACACACACACACACACACACACACACACATGCACTCACACACACACATGCACTCACACACACACACACAGGCACTCACACACATGCACTCACACACACACACACACACACACAAATGGATCTAAACAACCTCAGACTGCTGTGCCTCAGCTCCTATTTATTTTTGAGTAGGTGACTTTGGAAGTAGTGGAAAATATATATTTAGTCTTGGTCATGGAAAAAGGGATTACAACAGGAGTGAAAAGGGTACACAAAAGGAATATGATCTATGTACACCACAGTAAAGGGGGTCTCAGAAGGAGGAGTCTTCTTTATCACATAGAGAGTCCTAGAACCATCCGCTCACTTTCACTTGAGCTTTTACATATTCTGGATTCCATTCTTCTTTCATTTTGCATCCTTTACTGAAATGTCTCAGCCATTTCTACGACGTCTACGACTGATGATATCCTAATAACTGAGGCTTACACTCGTAATTCTAACTGCCTATTGGTATTGGACACTGATATGCTCCAGACCCCTCAAATTCAGTACATGAAAAAGCAGATGACTACAGTGGTCAAAATGGATAGTTTTGATTCTTAGTAGGTGGAGTATGTAATCGTGCCCAATCACAAAAAAATGTAGGGCAGTGTTTCTCAAACTTTCAGTGCCCACAGCTACTACACTGGCACATACGGACCAATAATTTTTTCAACTGGCAGAGATCCATCCCAATTTTAAGCAGAAATAAAACAATTCAAATAAATATTAAAAATATTTTTATGTCAGGAAGAAGGATGACATTGTTTCAAATTGTAACAGGTTATTAAAAAGGAGTTTGTTGTTTCAGCTGAGGCCCCAACACAATAGCTACCAGGATTCTCACACTCTAAATGGAGGTGCTAAACTATTTATATGTTTATTAAGGCCATGAAGGAGATCTGAGATTGAAAAGAAAACTTCATTGGAAAATAATGTTGCAATGACATTTTCCTTCTCTGCTCCTAGGGGAAATGGAGAGATGTTCCACCGATTTCACCTCAAAGATAAAGAAAAAAAGTCCAAGGAGATAGTTTTGGGAGCTTGATGTGTGACTTAGAATTTGTGGAACAAGGTAAACTTGTGTATGAGTCACAGAAAAATATAAAGGAGGAAAGCTAAGTGAAGTAGAGAGAAAATTATGATGGATCAAATGAATATGTGCCCAGTGAACAAGAATTTTAATTTTTAAAAAATATTCCCAGACAAGAAATAAAATAACTGAAAGACAACAGGAAAAATAAAACATTAAAGAGTTCAAATAGGCAAGAAGATCAAATGATCAACAATCAAGAGGAGTTAAAAACAAAACACTACTAGGTGACCAGAAATTGGGCCAAGTTATCCAACATGGATTTTAGAATATCAACGATTCTTATTAAAGTAAAAAGGTGAAAAGATGGTGAGTTTCACCAGATAACATAACCTGTAAAAAGAATAAAATGGGAATTATGGAAACGAAAAATATAACTTACCTAAATTTAAAATTGAGGATGTGTTAAACAATAGATTAAACATGATACAAGGAAGGATTAGTGTCCTGAAATGGACCAGTAGAAAATATCCCGACTGATATCACAAAGAGAAATAAAGAAGGACAGTACAAAAAAGATCAGAAGAGAAAAGATATATGAGACCCTGAGAAAAATATCTGACAAGTATGAGTTTCAGAAGGAGAGGGGAGAGATGATGGGTCAGAAGCAATACGTGACGACAGAACTCACTGTGAATTTTGCAAAACTGACAAATGACATAAAATGTTTGAGACATAAAGATTCTAGAGGCTCAACCAATGTCAGGCAATATAAATACAAAGAAACCCACACCTACGTACATCACAGTAAAACTGCTGAGAACCAAAGTCCATGAGACGAGGCTCATTACCTTCAAAGAGCACTAGACAAATGGTGGACTTTTCAACTGAAACTATGCATTGTCCAGGAGACAGTGAAATGACGTTTTTAAAGTGCTGAAAAAGAATCTTTCAACCTAGAATCCTATAGCCAGAGAAAATGGACTTCAAAAATGAGAGTGTAAAAAAATTCGCATTGTTCCTATTCATGCCATACATAAAAATCAGTTACGTGGATGGCAAATTTCATGGAAATTTTAAAAAGGAGGGAAGGAAGAAAAGAGCGAAGGAAGCTAACTTCTAGAAATGAATTTAAGAGAATATTTTCATAGTATTAAGAGTGGGCATATTTTCTTACACAGGACACAAAAGTCACTAGCTGTAAAGACCGAAAAATTAGATTTAATAAAATTGGGAACTTTTATTCATCAAAAAATACCATTAAGAGAATAAGACAAGACCCAGACAAGGAGAAGATACTTGCAATCCATGTGTGTGGCAAAGGGTTCATATCTATAAAGAACTCTTACAGTGAGAAAAAGGCCAAGAGCCCAACTTTTAAATAACGCTCAGGAGACTAGTTCAAGTATTTCACGAAAGATGATATACAAGTGATCAGTAAGCACTTGAAAATGTAGCCAACATCATTAGTAATCAGGGAAATTGTAATTGGAACAATAAGATACAAGCACCAGAAGGGCAAAAATGAAAAACATAGAAAATATCAAGTGTTGCAATAAGAAACAACTAGAATCTTCACTGGTACATTTACATAGTACATTTTACAATGAAGTTGGAAAACTGGGAGGATCTCTAATGCTCAACGAATACATGCTCTATTTCCCAGAAATTCTACTTTAGGAGTGAAATCAACAGAAATGCACACCAAAAGTCATGTAAGGAATGCTTATAGCAGCCAAAAAAACAGAGAAGTCTAGATGTCCAAAACTTCATCCACTCTGCTGTTACAGACAGTTGTGGATGTGTTTGTTCCTGTCCTATCTCATTCCCATCCCCGTTGATCTCCAGTCAGGTAGGGACTTATTTAGAACAAAGAGGTATGGGACAGATTTATCAGAAGAGGTCTAAGGGGACTCTCAAGTTCAAACTTAAAAGTTCCTTAAACACACATATTCTCACTTACCAGCTATTGAGCTCTATGGTAATCTAATAGTGGGAATATTCAGGTGAGACTGAAAGAGAAGCAGGGGCTCTACATCTCAAAAGAATTGATATCTATCCATGAACAGTTTATCCAGGAAATTTGGCCTTCCAATGATAATTGTGCAGTAGATAGCAGATTTATTTACCAAGCATTTCTGCAATGAGCTTATAAATTATAGGAGATATGTTGTCAATCACCCAGTTCATTATAACAGGCACAGGTTAATGAATATAGAAAAAGATAAATAATTAAACCGCAATATGTAAAGAAATGGAGTTTTTTCCTTTATTTAGAGTATAGCACACCTGATAGTCTTTTGAAATAAGGTTTAATGCATTGATACATTATTAAGTACTGACAAGATGTTTAAAAATATTACTGAATAACATTTCTCCAATAAAAGCTTCTCTTCCCACTTTACCTTTGCTCAACACCTAGCGGATGCAGAGCTTACAAAAAGGGTGTTTTTCACACCTCCTCTCTGCCTACACAGTCCACTCAGAAGCACAGAAAGGGTCCCAAGTCACAAGGAACTCTGAAGCCCACAGTGGCTGACTGTGGAATTCAGACAAATGCCTCCTATGTCCCCTGAAAGTCTCAAAAGCATTTTTCAGCAATCACCCATCCAAAAGGTAGTTCCTAATTCTCGTCCACCAGGAGGTGGTGTAAGTTGAGCGTGCCTTTCATCAGTCTTCAAGGGGAAGGACCTTACCACGAGCTTATTAATGAGCCAGATGTGCACGGGCAGGCTTTGCATTCACAGAAACGGTCAAGTCTCAACCAGAGGGTAAAACCGGAGTTCAGGCGCATGGGAACCGAGGCCTTGGTGAGATCCCAGTGCATGCCACCTTGTTCACACTCCCCTTCCCCCGTTTCCAGTTGGGGAAACTTGGGCAAGAAGTTGACCTTCCGAAAGGCCAGGGTTTCTCATCTGCCAAAAGGGGACAGAAATGCTGGCCTTGGGAGGCTTTTGTGGAAATGAAACGAGGTCACTGCGAGAAAGTACTTCCCCTGGGAGGGCCTGGTACCTAGTAAGCTCTGAAGGACTGTCAGGCTTACTGTGCTTATTGCTGCTCGGTTGTCACAGGAAGGATTGTTAATCCTCACTTATCTCAGACACCTAAAGCTCCTTTCCACACTAAAGCACAACAGCATTATTTGATGTCACTTGGAAAGAAGTAGCCCACCTTTCATTCTACAGCTTCTGGACTCATTTATCAGCCTGCTGTGAATTTGTTTTGGCCCTCTTGCTACAACATCCATGGGCTCAGAAATACCTTTTGAATGAAAACAACAACAATAAGAACAACAATTAACATGTGCTAAGTGCTTATAGGGGGCCAGGCACCCATCTAAGGGCTTTACATGTCATCTCACGACCACCCGATGATGAAGATACTTTGGTTACCCTGACATGACAAATCCATGAAAAGAATTCCATTTTATTTATTCTATCTACTGCAGAGACCAGGGTCTACTGTTTGGCCTACAAGAAAGAAAATCCCTCTTATATTGCTCTGATTATGGTGTACACAAGAGGGTGCCCAACAATGGCTCAGGGGGCCAGCCAAGGCTTCAAAAGGCAGGAACATGTGAACCTGGGCTTAAAGGATGAGGAGAGACTCACGAGGCAGAGCAAAACCACAAAATGTCAGAGCGGCATAAGGTAGCAGAGGCCCTGTGGGGACCGGAAATACTGCAGGGGCTGGACTGAGGGACTGACACAGGTAGGAAGGCAGGCTCAGAGGCAGAGGGGCAGCCAGGGCCACGGTGTGAATGCCCAGCATGCCAAATTGCAATATTTGCACTTCATGGTGTAGGGATTGTGCCCACGGGGAGCCTTGAAAGAAGTTAAGCTGGGGTTTTGCATGATCTTTTCCCACACATTTCCTCTTGCAAAGACCTCTGGGAGGCGGCGTGGCGGTATGTACTATTAGATGCCAAGGTGCACTGAATTCAGGACCTACAAAATACAGATTGTGTGAAGGATGAGAGGGACATGTGAGAAGTCAGCGGCAGTGGAGCTGGAAAAGAGGCAGGGATTCCAGACGGAGGAGGCGAGAGCGGGCACGGTTTGGTGGCTGACAGGCTGTGGTTGGTGAAGAGGCGGGAGAGGTCAGCAAGATTCCCAGACTCAGTGACTGGATGGATGGATGACAGCATGCAAAAGAGCACAGGACAGGACATTAGAGGTTTTCTTTTTTCTTTTTGGGAAATGAGGAAGAGAATGACTTCAGTATTGTGCATGTTGAGAGAGGAATGATAAGATTTTTGCCAAATTCCTAATTACCAGATTGGCAAAAATTTAATGATAAAGAAATAATTATGAGTGACCATAGGAGTGTGCCCAGAATGTTCGTGGCTGACACCTTGCCTTGGGTCAAACAGCCTCAAGTTTGAGCCTTGCTGCTGTCACCTACCAGCCACACAGGGCTGTGCAGACCTGTGGGTAAAATGCCAAATGTCTACACATTTTGACTATGGAATCTTGCCTCTGGGTTTACCGAAAGGAAGTAAACAGAGGGCTTAGGATGTGTTAACAAAGCAGCTTCCTGTAGCACTGTATACAATAGCAGAAGTGGAATTCAGCAGTTTCGAAAATAAGAGAAGCCAGGGCACAGCTACAAAGTAGAATACAACACAGCCAGTAAGATGACACAGAGTCATGTCTGTTTACATGGAAAAACACCCACTTTTCTGAGGGACAGACAGGTTACATGCCTCCCTCTCCAGATCAGTCCTGTCTCGTCCACTGTCCCCACTGGCCACTCTCTCCAAATGATGCTTCCTTGGCAAGCCTTCTCTGACCCCACCTCCCACTTCACCCAGCTTATGTCCTTATTACTCATCATCTTCTCCGTCATCACGAGTGCCCACTTCTGCATCTATTGAATAGAAACCTTGTGGTAACTGTGGAGACATTTTAATGAGATAGTTTTTATTAAATGAGATCATTCATATTAAATAAGATAATACATAAATACATAAAAATGCCTGGTATAAAATAAGTACTTAATAATTGCCAGCTACATTTATTATTACTCTCCCTTCCTAACAACTCTGTGCTGGACATTTGTTTTTAACCTTCCTACCATCACTTTGAGATCTCTCAAACGTCCCTCTCTCAAAAGTAGGCAAATAGTCGTGGTTGAAGATGATGAAATATATACAATTGTTTAGGAAAGAGGGGTTATTTCTTAATGAAATACGGAAATAGGCTATTAAATCTCTTTCCAGGATGAAGATATTATTTATCATATATACATATATATAATGAACGTGTTAGTTGTTTATTAAAAATAAAATGAGTAGTAGAGTTTTCCCCTGTTTAAACATTTATGTTTGCCAATCCTTAAAAAAAGGATTTGGATAACATTAACTTGTGCTTTGAAATCAATCTTTAAAATACTGACTGTCCATAAAGGAAAAAAATCAAACAAATGTTCACCAAGGTTGAAGAATACATCCCCATTCCCAAACTTGATACAATTTTTATGGGTCACTGAGTACTACTACACTAGTGACTACGTACATGGCTTCTGAAACAAACCTACATGGAAACATCACCCATAATGTGCTATTTATGCAAGTTAAATGTGTTATGATTAAGGTTCAAAAAAAATTCTAAAAATTCAACTATAATTCAAAAAAAAATACACGTGCACACATTTAAAAAATGCACAATGCTCCCACACACATAAACCATACCATAAGAAAAAATCTGACCAAATGTACAGGGTCCACTCCATAACACACAGTGCGCACAGCAGGCTTCTCAGAGGACAAGAAGCTGAGACACCGCATTTGAAAGCAACGTTTGGGAATCTGCATTTTTCAAACCAGTTACTAAAAACAGAATCCTTTCAGACATTCCTCCCTTCTGCCTACCTCACAGTAGCCTTAGAGCCAGTTATCTCCGGCTTCCAAGGGATGGGAATCAGAGCTACGCTGCAGCACAAGTCTATCAGCCAACCGTTTGTGGGGGCCATTGGCATGGGGGAGGCCCAGGCGTGCAGCTCATATTTTAGCAAGGATAAAATCTTACTGGGATAATTTTAATAAGTACATCCCTCTTTCTCATACTTTGGGGGAAACTAGCTTTTCTAACCTAATTATGCTTTATTCACATGTCCTCATATTATTTATTAAATAGCATTTTTTAGAATACCCACTTTTTCAGCATTTCTACATCACGTATTTTTCATACAGAAAAGCTCTTGTCATTTTCCACATGGAAAAGGAAAATTAAGTAGATTCCCGAAAGATGTTGTCCCAGAAAACAAGAAATGCTAGCAAGTCGAAAAGTGAAGAGTAAAACAATAAAGCAATTCCAATCAACGTCTAAGAATCACACACACAGCCTGATGTTAACAGAAAGCAAATGTGGCTACCTGACATTCTATGGCAAAAACAAAAGAGATTTGCCCTGTGATATTTATCACTCCTTCACAAATTTCCTTCACAAACTCATTTTGCTTTGCCTTCTCTTTTTCTTTTTCTTTTTTGAGGTCTTCGTTACATAAAGACCAGAATTTTGAATAATTCAGACACATTCATTTTCCTGTATGTTTCTCATCTGTGACTCTTGTATGTTTGTGCATCTCCTCTATTGTCATGAGATGAATGCCTAATTGTTCTCCCATAAAAGAAATGACATGTTAATGAGAGTATGCTAAATATAAAAGTATGCGTCAGAAAAATGTGCTTTTCGTGGAATTTGTGGAGTCAGAAGGCCAGTCCCTGGTAGGTACAGAGGAGTTCTGGTTCTGGTTTTAGGAGAGAGAAACTTCCATTTCCAATTCCTTGGAAGCTATCAGAAGCCATTATGCACAGCCACAGGACGGCTACGGCCGCCTGAACAGGCTACAGCTGAAAATGTACCCTCTGGCAGCATTTCTGATACACTGTGACAGTGGAACAGTCTGCACCCTTAATAGCGTGAAATCTGGGGAAGAATTGGCAACCAAGTGGGTATCTAAGAAAGCCCATTCTAATTTGAGGACAGGTTTTGTTAATAAACCAGGACATAAAGGTTTATTTTCCCCTTCCAAAATAAAAAATAACTGCAATGGCAATAAAATGCCTTGGGTTAAACTCTGCTTGCATTAAAGTATTGCCCACAGCACCATATCTTTTATGCTGGTGGAAAGCTACGCTTCAACCCCTCAAGATCTTAAGCAACATACATTTAAAAGTATGACACGTTAAAGGGAGAGCAAACTTCTTTTCTTCACACCAAATGGGAATAAGAAACGTGAGTGTTGTTCCCAATGAGACACCATCTATAAATCCAGCATTTTATCATCCCATTTCTGACTATGAAATTAGCAGATTCATCAGTTACACCTCCACCCATAAAATACACCTGCTGAGGAACTGGGTTGCTGTGGGAAGACTGGTGCTGAGAACACACGCCGAGGGGTGAAGTCATCCCACAGCGAGCGGGGCTGGCAGGGGCGGTGACCCTCGGAGCCAGCCGCATTTGTGTTTCACTGTAGGATGTCAGGAGCCCGCCAGGAAGTCCTGGGAACAGAGAAGTCATAGGAATCCGCTTGTTACCAGCTCTGCAACACCTGGGCCTTTCGGAGATCTGATTTCGTATTTGTCTCCATACGAAGATATTCCCCCATAATATTAAGGTGCTGTTCAAAATGGACTCAGAAATATTTTCCTCTTATTAGGATGCCCTTTTCTTAGGGGAAGTAAGCACTTTTTCGCCTATTTCTTCTCTCTCTTCTTTTTCCCAGTTTCCAGTTCTAACCCACATCCACACTCTTTGTCCTCATGCTGGTGACAATGACAAGTGATATTTGTAAGGTGTTGACCCTTTTAAGAGCGCCTCCGGCTTCATTACCTCGTGTGCTTGTTCCTCAGCGACCCAGGCAAGTTGGAGCAGAAATGGCTTAATGGCTTGACCAAGAGCGAGGATGAAAAGACAATATTCTGAATAGTTCCCCAGGGCTGTTGTGTTTTTCTCTCCATATATTATGCTACATTTCCTTTCCCAGTGTTCCAGTGATATTAGCAAAGTAGGTAAAATACATGTTCGAGATTTTCTGTTTTTGGTATTCTTTGCCTTTTTTCTTTTTGACAGAATACATGAGGAACTAAAGGAAAATAACATAGAGCTCCTTAGCCATGTCCTCTATTTGAGTTATATTAGGTGGGCATTTGGTCTACTTCAAGCATGGAAAGTTTATCCTGATTTAACTGGTTTGGGAGCATAAACAAATTAATTAATAACTACTTCCAAACCTAGAAGCTTAAAAAAACAACAAGCATTTATTAACCTGGACAGTTTCTCTGGATCAGGAATTTGGGAGCTACTTAGCTGGGCCATTCGATGCCCATTGGTCACTTCATGAAATTGTAGTGAGATATCAGCCAGAACTACAATTATCGAAGGATGAAGGATCAGCTTCCTGGTTGGCCCACTCACAGGCCTGGCCAGCTGGTGCTGGCTCTTTATTGATAGGAGGCCTCAGCTCCTCTCCATGTGAGCCTCTCCCAGGGCTGCTCAAGTGTCCTCATAAACAGAGCGAATAACCCACACAAGCAGGTAGAAGCTACAAGGCTGTTTATGATCCAGCCTCCAAAACCATACACCATCGGCTCTGCTACATCCTATTTAGCACACAGACCAGCCTGGATTGTGCATGCAGTAAAGTGTGCAAGAATCAGTTGATCCATCTCAAAGGCGGGATGATTACTGTGGACTTCCCTGAAAGAGCCACTGGACTTTGTATGGCTCCAGAGAAGCGCCAATGTCCTGGGGCATGCACACCCTGGCAGACAGCTGGTGTCACGTCAGGACAGTTTCTTTCAACATGACCTTCAGGATTCCTCCCTCCTGGCTGCTGTCCCTCCAACACAAGGCTCCCATGGGAACCACCTCAGACCTGTATGTCCCTGACTCCCTGACCACAGTTGCGGGTTCAGAAGCAGGCGGCTGATCCAAGAGGGAGGGGGCATAGAAAATACCACCCCCCACACTGCAATGGATTATTCCAAGTGGGGCACATGACTCGAACTAGATCATTACAATCACTCCCTAAAACTCTGAACTTGAGATAGAAACAAACTTGTGGGCAGTCTCCCTTCCTCGAATGGTTGAGTATAAAATACAAAACTTCTTCATGTGGAGGAGCTGGTCAGGAGTGAGAAAGGTCAGCAGTGAGTAGAGAAGAGGTCAGTGAGCAAGACAGAATGCTGAGCCCCGGCCTCCAGGTGAGCCCATACCCTTCGTCTCCTCCTCTCGTCTCCTCTACCACCCTTTGGGGCTGTGAACCACTAAATTCCTTATGTACAAACTAAAAGACTTGTAGAATTGTTCATACTACTACTCAGTTGAAGAAACAAACATAAATTTTGCCTGATCCCAGTGGGGAGAAAATGTACTTGGCTTTCTCTAATTTGTGAAAATTGTCCAACCTCTCCTGCATCTGCAAGCCTCCGTCCTACTGAGTCACGGTGTCCCCCGTCCACCTGATCACTGCTTACCCTGACGACAGTCACAGCGGAAGCCCCCTGGACTGTGTGCTTCATGATTTAGCCTCTCTTGCTGTGTTGCCGTGAGAATGCACTGAGCTCCACCACATTCTCCCTGGCAGCTCCTGGCCCAGGGGGTCTCCCGCAAGCCCCTATCGCCCCCTGGGGTGAAAACAGAAAACCATCCTCCTCAGCACACCCCTCACCTTACCTAACTTATTTGCCATTTTAAGGCACATGCCCAGCTTGGTCTCCTCTCTCCTTTCCACTATTGACCAGCAGGAAGAAGTGGTTTCTCTATCTCTCTTCCACCTGAGGCTTTCCTTACATAAAACTCTCAGATCTCTTCCCCAAGGCTGACTTTCAAACCTGTTAGGTCATGAATATGGTGAGAAGTCATCTTCCTCCCATCCTGGGGCAATAAAGGAAGGCCTTATGGGCGCAAGGACATGGAGTAACATTTAAATAGACACGCTCACTATTTAAAAATTTAAATAGACACACTCACTATTTAAAAAAAGAAAACCTCTTTAAGCAAATCTGAGTTTAACAACCTAAGCCCAGGGTCCTAACTAATGCCAGCTGGTAGGGGTAAAACGTCTAGGGACATTCATTCAGCCACTCATCAATTAGTCATTGACCTATCGAGCATTTACTGGATCCAGAAACTCCGAGTATGACTTATCTCCCATTGTTAAGTTGCTCATGATCTTGGGGAAAAAAAAGAATATTCCTGCAAATGGCATAAATGAGAAAGAAACGTACAATGAATTAATATTTTTCCTAAGACAAGGATGATCCCAAGCCCCCCCACCCCCACCCCGCAGACAAGCAGGTAACTAATTTTGTCAAGGGGACCGAGGTCTCCTTCACAGTGCTCAGAGAAGATGGCCGGACCCTGCAACCTGCAGAGCTATTCCCTCCCGGGTTGCTGATACAATTTATTAAATTGAAATCTTTGAACAAGCTCCTTCATAAGCCTGAATCCTAAGTGGGCCAGGGATCATAAAAGATTTTATCATGCTTTATGTTTGGACAGCACAGACGTGCAAATGCACAGTGCAGTTCTACCTGTGGTGCTTGTGTCTGTTTGCTTCGATATGCAATTCAAGTGAAATAACATTAGAAAGTGTTGGCAGGGACTCCGGACTACAGGCAAACCCACCCAGGGCTCGGGGTCCCTGGTGCGAATCTCGTCTTAGAAGCTGCAGTAGCCCTGGGGCTGCCCCTTGCACGGCCTTCCACACTGTGTTTACACGGGTGATGGCCGTGTCTGGGAGGACCTGGTTTGCGTCATCTTACCCACTGCTGATATCCCTGTTGCATGACACAGTCCTGAGCAGACTGAATGCCCAGCGACTAAACGTGTGTTGAGTACATGATGAAGGAACACAACTTTTCAAGATGGCAATTCGGCATGGTGTATCAGTTCTTAATTTACCATAGGGATTTACCCAAGGAAATAATAATGATGTACACATATAATTTTTACAGAACTGTCCAGGACAACCTGGTTTATACTAGAACATCAGAAACACTTGGAATACCCAACAATAGACTTATGTTTACATAAACTAGGCACCACCTTAGCAAGGGCTATTATATAACCTTGGAAAATGACAGTATTTATAATGAAATTAAACATTTTGGTAAATCTGTGTTTTCAGTGTGTGTGCGTAAAGGTATACACACAAAAAAGATAAGAACGGGCAATCATCTGTGAATTGTAGTTGTCTTCAGATGGGAAGTTCTCATTCCACTCTTATTATTTTATATTTGTCTTCATTCCCTTGAAATTCTCACATGATGTGTATTTCTTTTGTTGTACGAGTCCAACAACAATAATGAAAATGGATTCACAGCTCCCAGCACGTGCCCTAGAAAGCCGGCTAATGGAAGTCAAACTCATAAATGGACGCTCCTTTCCAGCAAGGGCCTCCCTTCTGGAATCCCTCCCCCTGAGAAAGTTACGTCCATAGGCTTATCCAAGGTACTTATGACAGGATTCTTTTATTGATGGCAATACTGCTCTGCGCACAGGCCATCCTAAGACCCCTTGTACACAACTATTGAAACTCAAAAAGTCTTCACTGCTAGTAGGAATTCAGAGGAAACAAAAACAGCAACCCTGGCCCAGGGCACCTCTTATCAGCAACACTCGTAGGCACGGCACGGTTCATCGGGTCTGTTGGCTGAGATCTAAAGCGCGCTCTTCCTAAGCCACCTCAAGGTGGGCCCACACCCACAGACCCTACCAGCTCCCCAAGGGTCTGTAATGGGTCCCAGCGGTGGTACGCAGGCTAAGAAGACATGGTGTCTTCCAAAGCCACAAACATCAGTTCCCAGACTGCTCTTCCACACTGAGAGGGAAGAGCTGTAGGGGGAAAGAGGGAAAGAAGACGAGGAGTGATGGACTCAGGTACAGCCATAGGTAAGGGAAGTGCCACGTCTACCGCTTCACAGTCCAGGCTGCATCTCTCCTAAGCCTCCAGCATCGTAGAGGTCTCGCCGGCCTACTTGATCGAATACTTCACCTCACCCTAACTTCAGGGAGTTCTCACCTGGCGACTCATTTTCTGAGTCTCTGCCATCTTTCATGAAAGCACTTTTAACTCATTTTTTTCTAAAGGGTTCATTTTCCAAAAATGAAATTAGCGATAAAATTCCTAACAAAGTGATTGCCTGAGTAAGTGTTGGAAATGACATACTCCGATGAGTCCTATAGGAAAATTTTCCACCAGTAATGTTTACCATCAATACCTGTCCCCAGTTTTAGATGCTACAGCTTTCACCCCTGAAACACAGTAACACAATTAATCTGATGGAAAAGGAATCACTTATAGTTACAAATCGCCTTCATCTTAGGTCAGTCAAAGCAACCTGCTGATGAGAACTTGCTCGGAGTCGCTATCATTTTTTGCGTTGCTCCATCGCTATCCAACTATGTGCTTAATTCTTATAGTTTTGTTTTGAACTGAATTAAAAATCATGCAAAAATCACTTAAGAATTTATTCTTTTCATACTCAGCTTCCAAGCTGATAATCCTTTTTGCTAGGGTTCTCAAAGCAATGGGACCAGGACTCATGAAAACTTGTGCAGGGAAAAATGTAACATGTTTTAGGAAGGGGTGGAAGAACAGAAGGAAGGAGGTTGCTGAATTAAAATCTGCTGTGAAAGCCTTTGGATTCCAAGCATCTTTAATAGAAAATGACTGCCTCCTCTACACACACTCTCCGGAGATGCTTTCTCAGATGAATAAAAGACAAAAGTACAGAAATTTTCTCCCAAGTTCACATGACGTACCTTTTTCCTTGCAGACTCCCTTGATGCATGATTGCTTGGCTGCTGTTGTCCTGTCTCATGCAAATCGTGCTGTATCGACTGCAAAGAAAGGGTTCATGACTTTCTGTGTATTCAGTCAATCTACCCGTAATACTCTAAGCGCAGTGCCCAGAAAGGCGCTCGACTAAAAAAACTTGCAATTGAAAAGTGTAGACTGGAAAAATTACTTCTATCCAATATGAATAAAAATAAGCATGTAGAATTCAGTGCATTTATTCTGCCCCTTACAAAACCTAAGGTGATTTCCTCTCCTAAATAATCACCACACTTTCATGCCATGACTCAAATTCCTTCTTAGAAATTGGCAGCCAATTCAGCTATATTTGGGGATTCTGAAGGACAAGGAGAGGACTGGATTCTCCCTCGGGGCTGGAAGACAGCCCACTCTGGGGGCTGAAGCACAGCCATTGGGGTGAGCACAGAAAAACAATGAGCTTGCTTTTTCCTTCTGACTGCGTTTCCCGACGCAGGCTGCCCAGACCTAGGAAATGTCTCAGTTACATCTTGTTACCAAATAAGCCCAGGTCAGGTAGCACCCTTATGACACATTGATTACCAGAGGGAAATCTGTAAAGCTGGGCACTTGGTGGTTCTGCCCGATGCCCCAAGTCTCAAATTCCTTCAGTGTCAAAATGTTTAGGCACGGCTAATAATATTGTTTTACCAATAATTTTATATTGATAGAGTGATTTAAAACCTTTCCAAAGGGATTGCTTTAGTTTCTAGGTCTGCTATAACAAACTGACCTAGACTGAGGGACATGAGCAACAGAAATTTAGTTTCCCAAAGTCCTAGAGGCTGGAAGGCCAAGATCAAGGGGTCACGGAGCTGGTTTCCTTGGACACCTCTCTCCTCGGCTCGTGCATGGCCCCCTTCCTCGGATGTCTTCATATGCTTGTCTGCCCGTCCCTTTGCATGTACCTCTGCCTTAACCTCCCCTCCTTATAAGGAAACAGTCATACTGGATTAGGGTGTACTCATACGACTTCATTTTACCTTAATTACCTTTTTAAAGACCCTGTTCCCAAGTACAGTCACATTCTGAGGTATCAGCAGTTGAAACGTCAACATACAAATTTGGGAAGGAAGGGACACAGTTCAGCCTCCAACAGGCATGATCTCCTTTTACAGGCCAGGAGCCTAAAATTTAGAAAGAAAACTGCATCGCCAAGCTCACCCAGCCTGTAGGTGGTGTGGCTGTAACTGGTTACCTGGGGCTCTGATTCCAAATGCAAATTCTCTATTCAATAATCTGCTGCCGCGCCAATGACTAACTTGTGTTTCACTGCCCAACATTTACATATGGTCCATTATCTCACAGAGTTTCCTGAGGAGAGCGTCGCATACTACCCACAGAACCGATTCACCACCTTGTAGTGTTTCCGCTTTGACAAGCCGGGGAGCAGGAGAGGGGATTCTAGAAATCTCCAGCAGCTTACTCTACCCACAACGTGTCCCCACTAGCTAGACATTGGCACTGGGGATACAACTAAGAGCCATTCTACCAAAGCGTGACTCTCAGAAGTACCCCAAGCTTTGGCTGTAGCTCAGAAGCAAATTAGTCCAAGGGAGTATGCTTGGGTCCAGCATCAATGTTGATCCGACTGATGTCCACCAAACCCCGGGTACTAGCAAAATCCAAGAGCAGAACACAGGGCTCTAAGAGAGGGGCTGGCAGACGGGCAGGTGTTCCTGGGTCCTCTGCAGAGTCAGCCCCAAACCAAAGAATCTATTCCCATGGTTCCAAAGAACCTAAGTGGCTTTTGTATTTTAAATGCCAGGAGAACTATTTCCTTGGAAGGTTAACAACATGTAAATAAAAGTATTGTAATGCTTACTGACAGTTTGTCCTAAAACCAAACAAAGCAGAATGAAGTGTGTTGCTAGTGACTATGTGTTTGAGGCATGGGAACCTTTTTCTATGTGTGGCTACACAGAAAGCAGGGGACTTGATTCACGTGGTCTTGTCCTAGTGTTAGTGAGAAAATAAATCTCTCTGAACCTCAGTTCCCTCCCCTGTAAAACACAGGCTGGACAACATGATCTATAAAGTCCCAATGATCCTGAATTTTTTATGTACAAACTCAACTTCTGTCTGTTTTTCAGCTTTGTCTTCACCAGCTCCTCAAAGATCCAGTTGGTGCAAAATGCGAATGCTAAAATATCCAGTCCTCCCTGAGTCAGTGTCACCCTCCCATTGGGGCTGAATCTCCCATGTCACTCACCGGTCCTGACCTAGCCATGTGGGAGAAGAGATGAGATCCACTGGGAACAAGGGTGAAGACGGCACATGCTTGCACAAAACGCCAGAGAAGAGGCGGCTGAACCGGAACCCACATGCGGAGCTGATACCCCGTTTAGAAGGACATAAACCCCACTGGAACCAGGGGCAGCAAATTCCAGATTTGGATGCACAAATTCGTAACCAGGGAAACACAAACAAGCGCAGGGTAACTGGGATCCAAAAGCAAAGAAGCAGCGGCCCGGCACAGAGGACCTGCCTGGGTGAAAGGAGGGGGCGGACACAAGGCCGCACCACTGCCTTCTTTGCTTTTACTTGGTTTCCAGTGCGGAACCAGACCTTCCAAAGGTGGCTGCCAGAGCGTCTCCTGATTCCAAGCTTTTTTAGAAATTTGGCACATCCCCATCCAGAGACAATTCAACCTCCTCTTTCCTTAAACTGGGCAGGTTTGGGACCTACTGGTAACCAGCAGAATGCAGTAGAAAGGATGCTAAGGGATTTCTGAGACCAGGTCATAACCATTGGCAGGCCTTGCTCCTTGGGACACTGGCCTTAGAGCCCTGAGCCCCCATGTAAGCTGTCCCACTGCCCCCAAACCACGACTCTGTGTGGGAGCCCAAACCAGCTCATGTAAAAGGATCCCAAGGAGAGGCACCAGAGCTGCATCATGAGAGATGCCCAGCCCGGGCTCCCCAGCTCCGGCCACAAACCACCGTCTGGGCGCAGTCTCATGAGAGATTCCAAGCCAGGGGCACCTCGCAGAGCCCTTCCTGAATTTTCCAACTCATGGAAGTTAGGATTGCTGTTTAAGACTCTCAGTTTTGGGTTTATTTATTATGCAGCAATGGAAAACATCATCCTTTATGCCCAGTTCTGCTTCCAAGCTGAGTTCTTAAAGTTAGGTCTACAAATTCAGTCCTTCAATGTAAACATTGTACTGTATACAAGTAAACATTATACTATAAAGTGAGTCATCCAGAGAAACTGATCACGGGGTCTTAGTGTCACCTTCTGCTCTCTTTATCACAGAATAAACTAGTATGATGGTTTTTTCCTCCTATTTATATACAAATATCTCTAAGCACTGAGCTGTCCCAGTTTTTTACATTTGTATCCTTATTATCCCAAGACAATTCAAAATCCAAAACATGGAATGACATCAGTGATTTATCGGTCTCAAATCTCTCTCCTCCCAGAATCCACTGAACCAACAATATGTTACTGAGTTTTTCATTTGGAGGAGCTGTCTGGTTTTTATCTTTTCCTTTGTACTTATCTTGGCCACTAAAGAGGATTATTATTATCAATTTGACATATAAAGTCATTTCATTCATAAATAAAATAAAATAATAATGGCTCACCAGTTTAGGAAAAATGTAGAGAGGAGAAAGGATCAAAGTTTATGACATCACAGTTGATGTAGGTAGTTGAGTGTGTGGTGTTTATTGAATCTCTGTAGAGACAGATGCTCTTAAAGGCTTATTTTAAGATGGAGAAATTGTTGTTTATCTTAATTACTCTTAGGAAAATGACTGCATGTGTTTACTAAGAGGGGAGGAAGTAGGTGCAGGGGTGCAAGGTGATGAGTCTTTCTGACATTCCTGACCCTGTGTTTAGTAAGCTCACCTGAAATAATGGGAAGGAAAATATCACAGCATTCACACCTGTCCACATTAGCACTTTACAACTCAGAGAAATTCAATCATATAATGTAGTATTTTCAGCAGCAAAAAATACCCGCCCCCCCCAAAATATTCATTTACCCTTGAAATTGTTTGTGCTATCACCACGTGATGAATTCTCGAGAAAGCCTTGAATATATTGCTGAGTCAGTGGTGATTTAAACAGAGATCGACCTCCCCCATAGCCACTATCTCAGAGTTGTTGCGAGAACTGAAAGAAGCTGGAAGGAAATGATCGAAATTCCCCCC
The DNA here is from genome assembly GCA_032199065.1 of Smutsia gigantea. Classification (NCBI taxonomy): domain Eukaryota; kingdom Metazoa; phylum Chordata; class Mammalia; order Pholidota; family Manidae; genus Smutsia; species Smutsia gigantea. The sequence goes on along the minus strand of JAVSCE010001543.1, from coordinate 64,302 downwards.
AAAAGAATTAATCCCCAAAATGCTCTGAAATGGAAAAATTCAGTCCCTCTTTCACAGAATGTGAAGTCATTTGGTCTACAATGACACATGAAACGTATTGCTAAGAGAACAATTTTTCATTTTTAGAATTTTTTTTTTATGTCTATCAAAAGCATCTTTCTACAAGAAAAAGGCCGAAGTCATGCCTTACACTATTTGGGATCTTTGTCCCTTGGCCTCAGCATTTGGGGCTGGAGATACTATTTGTGAAATGAGGCCGAGGAAATGAGCCGAAATTAATTTCAGGCTTGCCAGAGCTTACAATCTTAATGCAAATTCAACAATTAGCAATGCCTCAGCTGTGAAAGCTGGAAAAAAAGTTTCCACACATCAGATGGTGAGAGAGGCTTATTGGGAAAATCACTTCCATTTTACTGTTGTCATCCTGTCATCTCCCAACCCAACTCATAACCTTGAAAGCAGACATGGACTCTATGGGTTATACACGCACTAAGATGATTCCAGAAAGACGAGTCCTTTCCAATCCAAACGAGAATGATAAACTTGTAAAAAAAATTTTTTTTAAACCCTAAGTAGGAAAAGAGCTTTAGAATATGAAAAACAGACTGTATAGCTTCAAAAGCAGTCTAGGTTAATGAACATCATTGAACGCCAACATGATCCAACTAAATTAAGACATTTATTAAGAATGAACAGCTCCGATGTGTCCTTGTCAACTTGAACTCTATAGAAGGTGTTATTCTATAATAAAGTATTTTTTGTTTGTTTCTTGAGATGTTTGAAGCAGCCAGAAAACACAGGTAGGATACACATCCGGGCATCGTGTATGTCCCCGAGAACACTGGGATGTCTTTGGCTTCATTTCCCCACCTTGGTCTTTTTCTGAAGAAAAGAATGGTTGCAGATGTGCATGTGTTTGTGACTATTTTCACCATTCCTATTGGCAAGAATGTAAGGATATGACAAGTTAGGAAAAAAAAAAAACCCTGAAATTACAAGAGCTTTACATACTAAACACAATTATTCATTCACTGCGGGGGTTTTTGCCCCAAATCTTTTCTTGCCATTTCCACTGTTAATCATTATAGATGACACAGACTTTGTGGTCATTCCCAAACCTAAGAACCTCGCTCCATTGCAACCTCTTAATCAATTACACGTCGTAACTAGGGTGGGAATAAATCTTGCTATGTCCCTCAAACATTCCTTTTTGTTTTTTTCTCACTCCCTTCTATCAGAATACCCCCAGTTCCTATTAAACTCTATTCTTCTGAAAGAAAAAATTTAAAAATCGGTATTTTTAACTAGAAATGTTCCCCCCCCCCATTTTTCTCCATCAAACATCGATTCAACATATTATCTTAGTTTGGATTCTCCCCAAAGCCAAGTCTGAGAAAAAATTCAGGTACAAGTAACTCCTCTGGGAAGTGGTCCCAGGAAGCAGAGCGTGGCTCTGGGGAAGGGAGACAGGGAAGAAGCAAGGACTGCTTAAGGAAGCGGGGCACCCCTGCGGCAACTATGCCCCATCCGGCTGGGCATTCTGCATTTCACATTTCCGAATGTCCCACCAGGAATGTTTATCCACCAACTCGTATCCCTCGTTGTTTGAGGTCTATTTCCAAGACCTTTTAACTGCCAGGGCTTCTGGCCTGCACGCTGCATAGGCAGGGGACTCTTCCATGGCCAGAGGCCTGAGAGAGAAAATCCTTACTGTGGCGGGAAACTGCCCGCCACAGCTGCAGATGACCTTCAGAGAAGCCGAGGGGATGCAGGCAGGGCTCCCACAAAGGTGCCTGATTTCCCCACATGCCCAGCTCTACACACAACAGGCAGCTCTTCACCAAATGAATACTCAAATATTCTCTCCGTTTTTTATGCTCTAACTGAATTACGATCCCTCGTTGTACCTTTCCTGAGGTACAACCTTTAACCCAATCATTTGTTTACACATCTTTTAATCTGTACAAAAACTTCCTGTCCCCAATCTGTAAACACTTATTTTGAACCCAATTATCTCCGTGCTTTTTGCCCTCATATGCACCGTCAAAGCGATTTGCTTCAAATGAGTAAACAGCTCCAGCTCATGGCCTTGCTTTTGAATCTCAGAAAAAGAAACTGAGATATCTTTCTCAACTGTAAGGCTCTATCAAGGATTTTTTATTTCAGGAGTTTAAAAACTGTTTAATTATTTCAGATTCACATTATTATTTTCTACATCTTCTATTTACATAAGTAATAATGCAGTATGTCTTTCATATATTAGTCTTTTACTCAATTAGAAAATACAAGGGCAAGAAATTTCATCACAGCAAGTTCTGTTGGTTATTTATTTAAATCACAGTTGCCACTTTGGGAGAGACATTCTATTCAAGCCCATACAGGATTACTGAATGAATATTCAAATATCCTCTCCTCTTTTATGCTCTAAAAAAATCAAACATGTGCCCAAATATGTGAGCTGTCTTCTAGAAACTCATTTTACCTTCCATATTAGATATTACCTATAGACCTTTGTTTTTCAATGAGACTGTCATCTTCTAACCCAGGATAGTCTACTAACCCCAGTTTTTGTACATTATACCATTTCCTCAAGCCTCAAAAGAATTCTCTACCTGACAGTCATTTTTTTTCTGTGTAACTATTACACCCAAGAATTTTGGGGTGTAAACATGTATGTTGGGGATTCAGAGATGTCATTTCTCGCCTTCTAGGATGGCTAAGTACATTTTCTTATGGATTGGAGAACTAGCCTTGATGGGAATGTACTGTAGCATCTCCTCTCCGACTCCTATTTGTAATGAGCCTGTTTTTGGGTTGCTGGCAATAAGAAGGACATAATTCTTAAGTGGGTCTCCGAGAAGCTCCGCTAATTTATGTGGCAGGACTCAAACTCATGTGAGGGTTTAACGAGACCTTCATGCCATATAAAGTGTGCCTGGCATCTGTTACAGAAGATAGCTCAGGAAAAGCAAAGGAATACGTTATGTAAAGAACATGCATCCACACTTTTTAAACTGACACGGGTGAGCCTAATAGAGAATGAGGGAAAACAGGAATAACAACAAAAAAAGAGACTAGGGCTGCAGACATTGATCCATTATATACTTCCTGGTTATTGTAATAGCCTCCAAATGTTCCCCAAAAGGGAAGCTTGACGTGGATAATTTATGTGCCTATTGAAAGTAATCTTCCAAGCATGAATGGTTGAAGGATTATAATTTTTTCTCCCATCATCATAGGTCTCCCAGAGGTCACACAAATAACCAGCATCCTTTCATCCTAAACACTACTAAGCCAACGTTGAGATACGAGCCTATTAAAATCTGGTTTAAAAAAGAATTTTATTCTGCCAATGATCCATTTATTAATTGCTGACTGCCTTTTAAAACCTTCAGTGCAAGACAAAGAGACCTTCAAATCCTTTCGCTGAGAATTAAAGCTTTCATTTAAGGATTCCAGATGGGCAGTATTTTAAGTATTAAAGTTCGAATACTTTAATCACCACCAGATGAAAAGAATTTCACCCAGGTTTGTTGCACAATTGCCACCCAGGAGTTCTTCAATCCTGGCCGGACAGAGCATCAATTTAAATTAGATTTACTCATGGGATCCTTGATGATCACAATCAACACAAAATATTAGGAATTTAGGAAATGGGTCTATTGAATGACCATTAGAGCTGTCAGCCTTCCAGAGCTTATTTTCGTTTAATTTGATCCCTCGTAGATAGTCGTATTTGACTGCTGTAAACAAAGAGGTCTGCTTGAAAACACACGCTGTGATCCCAAACTGCCTGCTTGAGCCCTGGTGATGGTTGTGTTTCATGTGCACCTTAAGGCTTCAACTGTTCTTCTGACTCCGTGACTTCAAAATTGCTTTCTATGCAACTGTTTAAGTCCTCCTGACAGTCTTAACATTTACCAAAGAAGGATTTAGCTGGGCCCTTTCAGAAAAGTTCACAGAGAGGTCCTGGGCTGTGATCGGCTTCTCCTTTCTGTATAAAGTCTTGTGAAAAGTCTTTAGGACTAGGTGTTCCCACCTGGCATGTAGTTAATAGTGCCTTTCACCTAAAATGTGCCTGAAATTAGCTATCAAAAGTCTTAGATTTTATACATACCCTTTGATGTAGTATTTTTACTTGCAGGGATTTATCCTGGAGAAACAGTCAGATATTTGGGCAAAGGTTATGAGCAAGTGTGTTTGCAGCAGCATGAGATGCAGGCAAAAGGTAAAGCGAGTTTGTTTTTGACCTTCCTTCCCCCTGGTTCTCCTTAACTCTCCCCATACGCCAGACCACCTTTCTCTACCTTGAAAACCTTTTCAGTGCTCCCTTCTCCCAGGCATTTTCCTGGAGAGCTATGCCCTTATAGGGAAAACAGAAGTTCCCATGGGCAGGATGCTCACCTGACCCTACTCTGCTTGCTCACTGCACCCACGCAGTGATGTAATACTTGCCGTAATGTGCAGACGCATGCTCGTACGTGGGCTGGCAATGAGCCTCTGTTGTGTAACGGGGAGCCTGCCATGCACTTATGCCTGGGGGCATGTGTGGATCCATGGATAGAGATGGGATTCAGGCACTCAACCTGCCACCATGAGAAGGAAGCTTGGTGTAAGACCTTTTACCCCCAATATTCCAGTGTCCTTTTTTGGTCTCACCAAATCCAGAGAGAACTTGCCTGGAGCTGAAACCCTGCTGTGCTACAACCCTCCATGGGCCAAAGGTTTCCAAGACCTGAGCCTTCCTGGATCAAAGTCATGTGTATGTCTCCCATGCCCTTAGGCTCATGCTCTCTGCTCTCTTCCAGGCTAGAAAATCAGATACACTTTCCATTCTGAGGTGTTAATGGTTTGATGTTACCTTCTACTATGCAGTATTTTATATTTTAAAACAAGCCCTCAAAGACTATGCTGTCAACCAAGAATGGGGCTATAATTTCAAGCTCCACATAAACCCAGGGGTTAGTATGGTTTAAAATCCTTTTTTATTTATTTTATACCCTTTTATATAATTTAAAATATTTTTTCAACACATGTGCATGTGTGTGTATGTCTTAGTTTATTCACAATGTTTCACTGAAAACATATTCAAGCTTATTATACAAAGTGTGGGAAATAAGAAAAAGTGAAAGGAAGACTAAATTCATCCACATTCCCTACCATGCAGAAATGATGTCTTAAACATTCTATTGTATTTCTTCCCAGTTGCAGGAATATGCATCAATTTATTTTCTGGAGTCATGATGCAGTGTGGGTACAATTTTTCACTTTTTTCTCTTTGCACCTTTGCTGAAAACTGTCAGAGCAGTTCTCCCCAAAAGGGCCTTTAATGACACCACACTTTTTCTTTTCCAGTGTTGCCACTGACCCTGTGGCAAATGCTAGCATTTACCTTGTATAATCCATGGTAACGGACAATCATTTTTACTGCTGATTGAATAAATAGACAAAGTATAGCCAAACGTTTCTTAAGGAAACAAGGTGGGGAGATCGAACATTGTTAGTCAAACCAACTAGTCACTCTTTTTGAATAATGTTCACAGAGGACATTAAAAGGAGAAAGAGATGGGGACAGGTGGGGAGAATTATGCATAACTCAGTTGTTTTGAGTCTTTTAGTTGTCAATAGCAGGTCACTTTGCTAATAGAGTTGAATTACATCTCCCCTTTCTGTAAATGTCGTTTTCTATTACATTTAAATATGTTACAAAGAGGCTTACTCTTTCTGAGCAAGCAAGAGTACCCTGCCTATTAATAATTGCTTATGAGGAATATCAGCTTTCCAATAACTAACAACATGATTATCTGCCCAGAGACTGGGAAGGAACTAAATACACAGTGTCAGATGATTGGCATGTTTGCTGTCTTTTACATGGGATACTAAGCACACAGCATGGTGAAACACGAGTGCAAAAGGGGCCTCTATTCCCCACCCACCAACTGTTACCTGCTTAGCAGCAAGGGGCGTGCCCTGAGCTGCCCTGTAAAACAGAACCTGCTTCTCAAAGGGGCTGCAGAGAGATAGGGGGAATGGGATTTATAGGAAGTTAGAGCTTTCTTTCTGAAGCCTTGACCCTGACATCTCTGTGAGTCATAAATGGCCATTATTATTCTTATCGATCTCCAACCCAGGTTGATTCAACCTTCTCATACAAACAGATGAAGGTGGTGACCCAATCAGAGTAATAAGTCGAAGGGAGTGAAATGGCCAAGAATATACATTATTATCTACATATGACCTGGCAGATATGGAACTCAGTAGAGTAAAATGAACAGTATATTGTTTTCCATTTTCTCTGTTGTTGAAAGAAATCCAAGAAATGGCAGACAGTGTCCATTCCACTTTTTTACAGTATCTGAGTTACTTTTCCTTGTTTCTGTAAGTTTTGTCTCCATGAAGAGTTCCCTATCTCATGTGTTACTGCTCATCTACTTATTAAAGTATTATTGCAGTGCTTTCATTATTCCTCATATTATAGGATGGATTGTCCTCTTCAACTGTTGCAAAAAATATGAACTTATATATTTTACTACAATAAAAATATATTTTTTAATTGATGCACACTGAAAATGCATGAAGAGATGCGCAAAATCCTTTTTAGAAATTCTGGGAAGCGAGAGATTTGGAGGAATTCTTTGAATCACAAATGACAGAAAAGACACATCATCTACTGGTTAAAAGCTGGTATGCTTTCACTCTCCCCACTTCTATTCAACATAGTACTGGAGGTCCTAGGCACGGCAATCAGACAACACAAAGAAATAAAAGGCATCCAGATTGGCAGGGAAGAAGTTAAACTGTCCCTGTTTGCAGATGACATGATATTGTACATAAAAAACCCTAAAGAATCTACTCCAAAACTACTAGATCTAATATCTGAATTCAGCAAAGTTGCGGGATACAAAATTAATACGCAGAAATCTGTGGCATTCCTATACACTAACAATGACCTAGCAGAGAGAGAAATCAGGAAAACAATTCCATTCAAAGTTGCATCAAAAAGAATAAAATACCTAGGAATAAACCTAACCAAGGAAGTAAAAGACCTATACTCTGAAAACTACAAGACACTCATGAGAGAAATTAAAGAAGATACCAATAAATGGAAACATATCCTGTGCTCATGGATAGGAAGAATTAATATTGTCAAAGTGGCCATCCTGCCTAAAGCAATCTACAGATTCAATGCAATTCCTATCAAAATACCAACAGCATTTTTCAACAAAATAGAGAAAATCATTCTAAAATTCATATGGAACCACAAAAGACCCCGAATAGCCAAAGCAATCCTGAGAAGGAAGAATAAAGCTGGGGGGATTATGCTCCCCAACTTCAAGCTTTACTACAAAGCCAGAGTACTCAAGACAATTTGGTACTGGCACAAGAACAGACCCATAAACCAATGGAACAGACTAGAGAGCCCTGATATAAAGCCAACCATATATGGTCAATTAATATATGATAAAGGAGCCATGGACATACAATGGGGAAATGACAGCCTCTTCAACAGCTGGTGTTGGCAAAACTGGACAGCTACATGCAAGAGAATGAAACTGGATTATTGTTTAACCCCATACACAAAAGTAAACTCGAAATGGATCAAGGACCTGAATGTAAGTCATGAAACCATAAAACTCTTAGAAGACAACATAGGCAAAAATCTCCTGAATATAAGCATGAGCAACTTCTTCCTGAAGGCATCTCCTCGAGCAAGGGAAACAAAAGCAAAAATGAACTCACGGGACTACATCAAACTAAAAAGTTTCTGTAAGGCAAAGGACACCATCAACAGAACAAAGAGGCATCCTACAGTATGGGAGAATATATTTGTAAATGACATATCTGACAAGGGGTTAACAGCCCAAATATATAAAGAACTTACACGCCTCTACACCCAAAAAGCAAATAACCCAATTAAAAAATGGGCAGAGGATATGGAGAGACAGTTCTCCAAAGAAGAAATTCAGATGGCCAACAGACATATGAAAAGATGCCCCACATCACTAATCATCAGGGAAATGCAAATCAAAACCACAATGAGATATCACCTCACACCAGTGAGGATGGCCGCCATCCAAAAGACTAAGAACAACAAATGCTGGCGAGGATGCGGAGAAAGGGGAACCCTCCTACACTGCTGGTGGGAATGTAAGCTAGTTCAACAATTGTGGAAAGCAATATGGAGGTTCCTCAAAAAACCAAAAATACAAATACCATTTGACCCGGGAATCCCACCCCTTGGAATTTTACCCAAAGAATACAACTTCTCAGATTCAAAAAGACATATGCACCCCTATGTTTATTGCAGCACTTTTTACAATAGCCAAGATATGGAAGCAACCTAAGTGTCCATCAGTAGATGAATGGATAAAGAAGAAGTGGTACATATACACAATGGAATACTATTCAGCCATAAGAAGAAAACAAATCATGCCATTTGCAACAACATGGATGGAGCAGGAGGATATTATGCTCAGTGAAATAAGCCAGGCAGAGAAAGACAAGTGCCAAATGATTTCCTTCATCTGTGGAGTATACAACAAAGCAAAACTGAAGGAACAAAATAGTAGCAGACTCAGAGACTCCAAGAAGGAACTAGTGGTTACCAAAGGGGAGGGGTGTGGGAGGGAGAAGGGGATTGTGGGGTATTATGTTTAGTACACATGGTGTGGGGAATCACGGGGAAAACAGTGTAGCACAGAGAAGGCAAACAGTGAATCTGTGTCATCTTACTACACTGATGGACAGTGACTCAATTGGGGTATGAGTGGGGACTTGACAATATAGGTAAATGTAGTAACCACGTTGTTTTTTCATGTGAAACCTTCATAAGAGTGTATATCAATTATACCTTAATAAGAAAAAAGAAATGCAAAAAAAAAGAAGTTGGCATGCTTTAATAATGTAAGGAAGTTTACAGGTTAAGGAGACCCATTCACTGACCATTTTAAAGGCATGAAGTACGTTCAGGGTCGCCCTTTCCTAAATGACTGAGGGTTAAGTGGAGAAGAGGAAGCCTCTAATCACGGTCTAAGGACTTCAGAGAAGGTCATCTCTGGCTTCTCTCTTTCTGCACTGGTTCCCAGCAAGCAGCATGCTGTGGATTTTTCAGTCTCTCAAGCAAGGACACCACCCATTGATCACATTCATGCTGACTGCATTTCGTTTTTCTTTTCTGTGTAGAAACCAGGAGCTATGAGCCTTATTCTGAACCACACATCTGCAAAACCTGAAAGGTAAGGTAAGAATTTAACCCCCTTTCTTAAGCATCCCTTTCATCAGACTTCAATCTTCATCCTGATCCCACCTCAATCCTTTCTAACACTGCACCTTGCTTTCCACTTTGTGGTTTCAGGATAACTGGGTCTTAGGTCAAACCCAGGCAACCGACACTCCTGGCACCCAGTCTAAGCGTGCCATCCCATTACCTCGAGCAAAGCACTTCTGAGATCAGGACTATGTTTTATGCACTTCTTATACCTGTGCTTGGTGTACAGGAGGCCTCAATAAGTGTTAAAAGGAAGGGAGAAAGGAGACTGGATCTAGATGTATAGAATAAGTAACCATGTACTTCATTCAGCGAATTTTTGAAACAGTATCTTTATTTACATAGCATAACATGGGAGTCTTTTTTTTCACCCAAGAAACAAATCTAAGAAAGTGCCCAGGATTGTAGACAACAAGGTTGATATGGGTAGAACAAAGACCAATAGTAACAATGACAAAGTGAGATTTATACTTCAAGGCTCTTTATTCTCACCCCTAGATTCTTAATTTTTAGGGCATATGTTTAAAATAATAATGCATGATCCCACTAACACTTTTATTATTACGATTTTATTTCTTAGAGCAGTTTTAGGTTCACAGCAAAACTGGGCAGAAAGTAGAGATTTCCCATCTACTCCCTGCCTCCCCCCATGCACACAGCCTCCCCCACTGTCAACCTCTGTCACCACCACAGTGGTACATTTGTCGTAGATGACGATTCTACACTGACACGTCATGATCACCCAAGCCTGTAGTTTATATTATGGTTCATTCTTGGTGCTGTACATTCTATGAGTTTAAACAAATGTATAATGATGTGTATCAATCATTACAGTATCATACAGAGTATTTCCGCTGCCCTAAACATCCTCTGTGCTCTGCCTGTCCCTTCTGCTGCCCACTGCAACACCTGGCAACTACTGCTCTTCTTACTGTCTCCACAGTGTTTTTCAGAATGTCATATGCTTGGAATCATACAGTAGACAGCCTCTCCCAGATGGCTTTTTTTCACCTAGTAACATGCATTTAAGGTTCTGCCTCTCTTTTCATGACTCAATAGCTCATTTCTTTTTAGCACTGAAAAATATTCCATCAACTGGGTACAGCACAGTTTATTTATCCATTCACTTGCTGAAGAACATCTTCATTGTCTTCAAGTTTTGGTAGCTATGAAAACTATTATAAACATCTGTGTGCAGGATTTTATGTGCATATAAGTTTTCAATTCCCTGCGTAAATACTAAGTTGCATGATTGCTGGATCATATGGTAAGAGTATGTTTAGTTTTCTAAGAAACTGCCAGACTGTCTTCTAAAGTGGCTCCACCATTTAGCATTCCCAACAGCAATGAATGAGAGTTCCTGCTGCTCTACATCCTCACCAGAATTTGATGCTGTCAGTGTTCTGGATTTTGACCATTCCGATAAGTATGAAGTATTATCTCATTGTTGTTTAATTTGTATATATGGATGACATATGATGTGGACCATCTTTTCATATACTTATTTGTCATATGAATGTCTTCTTTGGTGAGGGGTTTGTTAAGGTCTTTGGGCCACTTTTTAATTGGCTGGTTTGTTTCTTATTGTTAAGAGTTCTTTGTATATTTTGAATAAAAACCCTTTATCAGATGGTCTTTTGCAAATATTTTTGCTCCGTATGTGGTTTGTCTTCTCATCCTCTTGACATGGTCTTTCACAGAGAAGTTTTTTATCTTAATGAAGTCCAGCTTATCAATTATTTACTTCATGAACTGTGCCTTTGGTGTCATGATCTGAAAGGTCATCACCTACTCAAAGTCATCTAGGTTTTCCCCTATGTTATCTTCTAAAAGATTTATAATTTTGCATGTTATATTTAAGTTTGTGATACATTTTGAGTTAATTTTTTTATTTTGCTATTATTAATATATAATTACTTGAGCAACATTATGGTCATTAGACTCCCCCTATTATCAAGTCCCCACCACACACCCCCGTTGCAGTCACTGTCCATCAGGGCAGAAGGATGCTATAGAATCACTACTTGTCTTCTCTGTGTTATACTGCCTTCCCCGAATCTCCCTACCCCATCCCCACCCCCGCTACTTTATGTGTGCTAATTGTAATAGCCCTTTTTCCCCCTTATCCCTCCCTTCCCACCCATCTTTCCCAGTCCCTTTCCCTTTGGTAACTGTTATTCCATTCTTGGGTTCTGTGAATCTGCTGCTGTTTTGTTCCTTCAGTTTTTTCTTTGTTCTTATACTCCACATAAGAGTGAAATCATTTGGTACTTGTCTTTCTCTGCCTGGCTTATTTCGCTGAGCATAATACCTTCTAGCTCCATCCATATTGTTACAAATGGTAGGATTTGTTTTCTTCTTATGGCTGAATAATATTCCATTGTGTATATGTACCACTTCTTCTTTATCCATTCATCTACTGATGGACACTTAGGTTGCTTCCATTTCTTGGCTATTGTAAATAGTGCTGCGATAAACATAGGGGTGCATATGTCTTTTTCAAACTGGGCTGCTGCATTCTTAGGGTAAATTCCTAGGAGTGGAATTCCTGGGTCAAATGGTATTTCTATTTTGAGTTTTTTGAGGAACCTCCATACTGCTTTCCACAATGGTTGAACTAATTTGCAGTCCCACCAGCAGTGTAGGAGGGTTCCCTTTTCTCCACATCCTCGCCAACATTTGTTGTTGTTTGTGTTTTGGATGTTGGCCATCCTCACTGGTGTCAGGTGATATCTCATTGTGGTTTTAATCTGCATTTCTCTGATGATTAGCGATGTGGAGCATCTTTTCATGTGCCTGTTGGCCATCTGAATTTCTTCTTTGGAGAAGTGTCTGTTTAGCTCCTCTGCCCATTTTTTAATTGGCTTATTTGCTTTTTGTTTGTTGAGGTGCATGAGCTCTTTATTTTGAGTTAATTTTTGTGAAGGATGTAATGTCTATGTCTTGACTCATTTCTTTGCATATGGATGTCCAGTTGTTCTAACACCATTTACTGAAAAGAGGACCTTTGCTCCATTGTATTACCTTTGCTCCTTTGTCAAGGGTCATTTGATTACATTTATGTGAATCTATTTCTGGGCTCTCTTTTCTGCTCCACTGATCTATTTGTTGGTTTGTTCTCCAATTCCACACTCTCTTGATTACTGTAATTTTAAGGTAGGTCTTGAAGTTGGGCAGTGTCAGTCCTCCAGCTTTGTTCTTCAATATTGTACTGGTTTATCTGGGCACTCTCTACATAAACTTTAGAATCATTTTGTCAATATTCACAAAACAACTTGCTGGGATTTTGATGAGGTTTACGTTGAATCTCTAGATCAGATTGGGAAGAACTTGATCTTGAACTGAGTCTTCCTATCCATGAAAATGGAATATCTCTCCATTTATTTAGTTCTTCTTTGGTTTCAGGCATCCACTAATACTTTTTAGGTGCTAAAATATGAAGATATAAGTCAGTTGATAAGAAACAGTATATTTGTATACACCTGAAGTACCTCTCCATGTAATCCTTTTTAATTTTTCAAAGGGGAAAATAGTCCCTTTATAGTAGCAGACCCTACTATAAATACCGTAATAGCCAAGCGGTTAAAGTTAGTATCACCAAGAGTGAGACATATCAGCATTGTGTGTACCCTTATATGATGCACTGAGGACACAATGGCACGCTCATGATATTCTTGACAAAAATGCATAATCTGAATTTGATATGAGGAAAATTCAGACAATCCGAAATCTGAGGGAAATTTTACAAAACAACTGACTGGTATCCCTCCAACGTCTCGAGGTCATGAAAGATAAAGACTGAGAAATTGTTCCAGATTGGTGTAGACAAAGTTGGGACAACTAAATGCAAAGTGTGATCCAGGACTGGAACATAGATTAGAGAAAGGATAATAGGTGGGATAATTGGAAAAAATTTAATAAGGTCTGTAGATTAGTTAATAGTATCCTAGGTTAATTTCCTGTTTTTGATCATTATACCAAGGTTATATAAGATGTTAACATTTGGGGAAGCTGGCTGAAGAGTATTGGAATTCTTTGTACTATTTTGCTACTTTTTTGGTTAAGTCTGGAATTATTTCAAATGAACAGTGATAATTTTTTAATTAAAAATAATCTAAAGACAGAAATATTGGATTTCAGTGCATATCTATGAGCATTTGATCCATTTCTGAGAAAAAGGAAGTAAAGATTACATAATTGCTTGCATTTTCTTTAGATCAGTGGGTATTTTGAGTGTTTTGGCATTTTAATTTAAGGAGGAAGGAGATAAAGAGAGGCAGACAGACAGTGAAAGACACGCTAAGTTGGTATGGCTGCATCAGCAAAGCATTTCCAACAGAACCAGGGCTTGGTCCTGAAGCCACACCAAGGAGGCCATTGTTGTCCCTGTCACAGCCATGGCTATGTTACCAGAATCAAAGCAGGCTTTTCTCTGATTGGTTGGGTCAGGCCGCTAATGAAGCAGAGGTCAGGGACTAGATCTGCTCTCAGGGCCTGTGAGTGTCACTGGCTCCTGGCATGTTGCTAATCACAAGAAAGCCAGGTGTTCAAGCTCCACCAGCTCAAGGCCAGCTCTACTGTAGAGAAATAATTAAAACACATACCTCCCTAAGGTTCTTGATACATGTAATGGACATACTTAAAAAGAACCCCTGTCACTTACATATGTTTCTAAAAATAACTTAACCAGGAAAGGGGCCCCTTACTAGATTCACCTTCCCCTGTTGAACCTATGGTCAGGATACCGGGAAAGGTGGCACCGATTGGCCTCCTATGCCAGCCACTGACCCAGAAATTCTTGAAAGCCCTGTTACCGCCTTAGCAGAAAAATGATAACTTGGCACGCATGTGCTCTGAGTTAATATCACTTAGGCAGACACCAGCATACACTAAGAGGCTGTGCACCTTTCTCCTGACGATTCGATATCCTTTGGTTCTCAGGTCCCAAAAATTAGTGAGAAGGGGCTTCTTTCAACATGATTTTCCCCCTGAATCTCATGTGTTTACTAGGAGAACTTCCCTAATATGCTTAGGATTCCAAACTGAAAGGTGAGAACAAGAGAGGAAATTATCAGTTCCAAAGATCAGTGCATCTTAGTGCCAAAAGCAGCCAAGGAATTAAAATAGGTTTAAACCTGTGATTAATTTTGGAATCATAAACAAACATAGCATTTTGAAAGCATATTTAGTTACAAGGTACAGCTAAAACAAAGTCAACAGGCTTCATTCACTTACATGTACAGTTAGAAGAATTCAATCTATATACTATGTGAAAAGTTATCCCCTTGAGATTCTTCAAATGTGAGTATTTGTAAATATAAAATGGCAAGTAACAGGGAGGTGTGTCTTACACGGGGTAGCGATGCTCTCTCATCCCTCTGCTTTTTCCACTGAGCTGAGGATTTTCAGGTCCTCCCAGTACTTGCTGGGACAAGGTGAGGTTTGGAAATGAGCAAACAAAACACAACACACACACACACACACACACACACACACACACACACACACACACACACTTGTTTAAACCCCTCGTTCCTCCTGCTATCAATGTTCTCAGTAAATTTCAGGGAAATGAGCTGCTCCACTAGGTAGAGACTTGTCAGAAGGGCCTCATGATAACAGAAATAAAATAAAAACTAGAAATGCATTCTCCACCTAAAATTTGCCCACCTGTGCTGAGTAAAATGGAGGACCACTGCAGAAATCAATGTTGGAAAAACCCACAACTGTGGAATAGAAGGGAAGTAAAATCCCTCAAGACTCCAGAACCACTGGGTTGTAAACATTCTTAAACCCAGGCTTATCAGACAAAGATGCCAGCCCCCATTATACTAAAATGGTCATGTCATTTTTAGATGAAGCAATTCGCATTCGACCACTCTGTTTTGATCTACGTTTTCCCATGGGCAGACTTGAACTGACACCTCTGTGTTCCTTCTTATAGCCTTTTACTGCCCGAATAAAAGACTAATTCTACTTTTTTATCACCCAGTTCCTTTACCAGCTATATCAAACATAAGGAACAAATAGTCTGAATTATATTCCTTTCTGGAAATAGTTACAAAAGTTCATCTCACTACACATATATATTTTGCAAGGAGAGGTGGGAAAAAAAATTACCTGTAACAAACTGAAATATGATACAATGAAATAAGATACAAGATTACCATGAAATAAGATACAACACTGCTATCTCTGAGAAAAGCATAGAATATGTTAAAGTAAAAATTATTCATGGCACTCATTGAAGAACAGTAAGCAGACTTTATTCAGGCCCATTGCAGTTGATGTCGGATCACTGCACGGGGTTTGCAGTAGGAGAGTGATTGGGGTCAAGTCACAATACAGGGAAAAGTAGGGATTTTATAGGCCAGGTGGGTAGTGGAGTGGGAGGCAGTGGTCATGCGGCTGGAAAATTACTAAGAAAAGTAGGATAATTCTTGCTAAACTGACCTAACAGGATTCTTGCTAAAGGCAGGCCAGTGTGAACAGATATTGCCTGGGGCGTGGGTGTACACCATGGGGTACTATAAGGAATTAAAAAAAAAAAGTTAGGCTTCCAAATGACTTTTGTGTCCAGAACAGGTGGAGAAGTACAGATCTTTTAAGGAATAGGGAAGCAAGGAAATAGCAAGGTAAAGATGGGGTAAAGGCAGGGAAAACAAATGCAGGTTTCAGACTAGTCAATCTCAGCTGATTGAAAACAAAGAAAAGGTAGGAAAAACAAGCCAAAAGAAATAAAAAGAAAATATGTCTTCAAACAAGAGAAAGGACCCAAAAAGATCTTTAAGAGGATATGCCAATCACAGTCACATTACTTCATTTAACAAGCAATTATGTCTTCGAATTCAAATCCACAGGTTATGCTTGATGGACAGTTTTCAGATGGTCACAGTTAAATTAGAAGACTTCTGTGCACGATAAGCAATGATACCAGATGTCCTTTCCTTTTTATTTTTTTAGAAAAAAAAAAGATCTGATTTCACTTTCTGCTCTGCCTGAGCTTTGTTAATCAAAATAAACAAATTTAACAAGGGTCTTTAGGAACATGCCCCATTATTAATATAAAAATCTTTACAAGAAGAGGGCGCCCACTCTTTTCAAGAGATTGTATTCAAAGAAACATGATCCGGTTCACAGAAGGAGAGATTGAACGCTCATGAAGGCTTTGAGATCAACTGGCGGATCACCTTCCTGGTTAATTAGTCTAGCCTGGTTCACAGCAACTGCCTTTTCCCATTTCATTGTATTCCTTTTTCTTGGTACTTTCGTTTTAAAAGACACTCAAACTCAGATGCGTCAGCTCCTGGATTAGGTGACAGCCAAGCAGCCAGGATTCTCTCTCCTTCCTCAAAGCTCACTCCTTCCAGTATCTCAGGTGACACTGATCAGTGAGGGACTGAATGGTCCCAAGACAATGGACAAGGTGGACAACCATGTCCCCTCCCAAGCGGCCGCTGGGGTGTGAGATCCCAAAAGGCAGGACCTCTTGTTTAATTCAGTGCTACCCGTGTGGTCCCTCACAACAAAATGGTCCCTCAAACTGCTTTTACTGAATGAATTAGTAAAAATGAACCAACAAAAGAAAGACTGCACGACAAAATGAAAAACCTCATGTATGCCCCAAATCCTCCAGGATTATTGTGTCACTCACTTACTCAGGTATTTCCTGAGTGCCAACTACAGATCAGACAGGAGGCCAGCCAGGCGCCTGAAAGAGAAACAAGTGCGCTAAACCCCTGTGGCCCCAAAATACATTAAATTAAAATCTTTGGTATCTTTGGTTTCATGTAAAATAGACCATATATCATGCGGAGTCCTGTGCTGTTTGACGCAGAGCATGGCACCAATGGGGCACTGTAATGCTAGGGGAAAATAGGTTCTCAGCCCCCCGGGGCAAATTACCTTTGAAGCTGAAATCAGTCAAAGGGAGAAATAAAGTGGGAGAAACCTGTTTATTGCTTACAAGCAGTTGTCCACTTCTGCTCGCCTATGTCTCTTGCAACCCAGCTACAAAACGGACCCCATCCAAACTCTCTGGTCCAGATATGCCCTTGCTCCCCCTTGTAATTACCTATTTATATGGAGATGAACTACTTCTCTCCACCCCTTGGAAACACTTACGGATACGGAGATGCACTAAGACCAGGTGAAAGATTCTGTAAGTATTGCAATTTTACCCACAGGCACTCAAAAATCTTCCCTGGCAAAGAACACTCCTGAAGGGAGCCACTGTCCTTTCCCAGGAATGACTGGCCCTTCCTGCCTCATAGCTTTCTCCCTGCAATGGGGTGGGTAAAATTGTAATATTTCCAGAATATCTAGCCTGGCTTAGTATACCTGCATATCAATAGGCATTCCTCAGGGATGCAGAGTGTTTCATCTCTACATCAGTGGATAATTACCTGGGCAACCGAGGGCTTATATGAACCTGAGAGGTTAGGGGGACGTTTTGCTTGCTTCTGCCAGAGCAGGAAAGAGACAGCCCTGGACTGCAGTTTGTAAGCAATAAACAGGTTTTAAACTTTATTTCTCCCTTTGACTGATTTCAGTTTTAGAGGTATTTTGCCCCTGGATTTCCTTTCCCCAGAGTTACAATGGTTTTAACAAGATGGGGGGCTGAAAAAGTGAAAACACAACTCCAATGTTTCATACTCAGAAAGTAAAAGTGCCTCTTTAGAGAACCTGTCTTCCAATCTTCTCGGAACAAAATTCACATAAGCTAAAAATCAAATGGGAGTTGCTCACCTCTCTCATTCTCCCTCAAAAGTAAATCTCTGGGGACCAGGCTATGGAATTTAAGTAACATTAAATTTTTCAGCATGATCTCTTCCAGCTTCAGGCTTGCCTTAAATCAAGATCCTCTCCAAACAAAACAAAACAACAACAACAAAATAGGAATGGGTATAATCAATAGATATCAAAACACATTCTTCAAGAAAAGTAATTAAGATATACTGGTAGCAAATGCAGAATAATAAAATTAGGGTCATGTATCTTTGGTTGCCTTTTCTTTCTGCATCCTATTTCACAGATAGTAAAGCAGTCATGAATAGAATTTGGTTTGAATCTGTCCCTACACATTTTTAGAATAACTTCCGTAATCACTGGGTGTAATATATGCTAATCTGGAGTCAAATATGGCCTCAGGTGTTATAATAGGCTTGTTCTCAACCTGAAGGAAAGACATTAATTAGCCACAGTTCGGATTCTCAAAGCTAAAGTAGGTTATCTCACCTCTGTAGTGATCCATAAACCACTAGCTCTGAGCACTTTCAAAATTCCACAGGAGCCTCCAGAAATGGATATCATTAGGATGGCAATGACCCACAGCCATCCTCAGTGGTAAATTCTCTCCCTGGGATTTTTGCCAGCCTGGCAAGAAGATCAATGCAACATTCAGATAGATTTATTTCCAATAGACAAATAGCTCACATATGGGAAAGTCACTTAATGCCATACTGAGCTTTCAGACTCTTCACCTCATTTCACTGCTTCGGGTTGTGTTTCTTGGAAACAGAACAGGCCTTCTGGGAAGTCTCTGAAGCCCTTAGATGCCCCTTCTGAGCCCTGGTCCACCTTTCACAGAACTCTGCTTTACTCTCCTTGAAATCCCATCCTGTGAATAAATGCTAATCTATCCCCCTGAGGAGTGAGACGAGCAGTTTCAGGAAGCAGCATGCCTGGGAGGCCAGGAGAAATGCCTGCTGAGTTCCTTCTTATTTCAAATGACTATCTATCCGGAGGTTTTTGGCAAGTGAAACAACCCAACTCAGGCTAATGCAGGCAGAAGAGAGATTTAATCAAAACACACCAAGTAGCTCACAGGATCAGGAAGATCAGAAGACCAGGCCTGGAAGATAGACAGGTGGAAAAGGTGTTCCCTTTCTTGCATAGGAATGAACCATTATGACAACAACAACAGGGGGATTGGAGAAACGGCCCACCACACACACACACACACACACACACCCCTGTTAGACTGAGACTGGCCAGCTAAGGGGAGCTCTGATTCCTTCCTCTTGGCTGTGACCCCAAGCCAATCACAGTTGTGGCTCTGATACCCATACCAGTCCCAGAAGAAAAGCACAGTGACAGCACATATACCCAAGGGGAGGTACAGGAGGGTGGTGCCATTGGCCTTCAGTGACAAAAAGACATAATGATAGGAGCAGAATTGAAGTTGTCAAAGGCCCCATAAAGTCCAAGATACAATTAACAAAGGCTCTTTATTCATGAACTTGCAACAAGAAAACCCAGCTCTGCCTTGGGTTTTATTTCAGCAAAGGTTCAGGGGTGTTAGAAGGAGAACAAGTTGTACTGAATAAACAGAGCGAGTACTGAGAGCATGTCTGATGGGCATGCATTCGGTGAAGGTGGACGTTTTGGAAGTGGGGAGATTTTCTAACTGGTCTTCAGGTACATGACAGTCCTGGTTAGCTGCATGGGGGCAAGCATTCAGTCTGGGGTCATTTCAAAAGAGAAAGTGTTGTACAGTGTCAGGCGCAGTGGGTCTTCTGTGAGGAACCGTTTTTTGGAATAAGAACAGGTAGAGTTGAGAGGGTGCTTTTTATGGCATGGTCCTATGACACACCGACTGCTGGGACAGGCAGCTTCTCAAAGTCTAGGAGAGAAACTGGGTCAGGAACCAAGCAGTCCGCAATCGGCACAGACACAAACTAGAGAAAGCAGGCGCGATGTGGTGCAGACAATTGTTTTCCAGCAGTTTTCTGCTACCTCACCTGGATTCCACTCGTCCAGCCACAGAAACAGCAGCTGTCCTCAGGGGAGTATCTTAATCTTCTGTGTCTTGCCTGGGTTTTCAGATATCGCTAATGTAATATTCACACCATTTGGGATTATGGACTTCTGGTCATCAGAACTACAGATTATCTTTTCATTGTATCTTCCTCTAAGCAGACAGATGCCGAAAACTCTTTGACAGGTGGGTAAGAACGCTACACAAAACATGTGTTATGAACTGAACGTTTGTGTCCCCCCAGAGTGCATACCTTAACCTCCAATGGAATGGTATTAGGAGGTGGGGCTTTGGAGGTAATTAGGATTATATAAAGGCCTGGCTATGGAGCTCTCAAAATGGGACTAGAGCCCATATAACAATCATGAGAGAGCTTGCTTCCTCTCTCTGCTCTGCCTTTTGAGGACACAGGGAAAAGTCAACAGCCTGGATCCCAGAAGAGGGCTTCTACCAGAACTTGACCCTGTGGCACCCTGATCTTGGAATTCCAGCCTCCAGAATGGTGAGAAATATATTCTGATGGTTTATAAACTACCCAGTTTGTGGTATTTCTTTTTTACAACTGCCTGAATGGACAAAGACAACGTATTTGGACTAACACATCACTAAAGCTACCATTAAAAGGATTCAAGACATTGGGCAGCCTCTGATACTGACCCAATCATACAAAATTATAGGATTGTTCTTCAACGTGGCCAAGGGCACTAAAAGTCTTTCAAGTTAATACTTCTGCGTGTGTGTTATGTACATGTGCACATGCACACTGGAATTGAGGGTCAAGGTTGGGATGGAGAGAGAAGAGAAAGAGAACAGAGAGCCTTTAAGAAAATAGCTGGGGAAAAGGCTGTGCTTTCTACATAGCCTGATGTAAATTTTATGTAAATACACATGCTTGGCTGTTATTTAGCTTTCAGTAACAACCAGGTGATGACCATTTCCTTTAACAACTCATTAGCTTTTTACCACATTCTATTTACTCAATATTCTCATACAAAATTTTCTCAGGTGCTTAGGATCCACCTCTCTGATAAAGGGCCTCCTACAAAAAAGGAAAAAATAAATAAAAATATCAATCTGTCCACTTGTCTAAATTCACATTCAAACTTCTGGAGGGAAGAAGAGTCTGAATAAAATACTCATGACATTGAGAGTGATTGAATAAATGTAGAGTTTTAAAAGGAACGACAAAACTCCCTAGGAATTCAGCAGGATTTAGTATGTAGTTTGAATGGCATGCATATATTTTCTCTCTGATGTTTTCTTCAAATTTAGAAGAGAATGTTAAGTTTTCCAAATACATTTTCTTTTGCTTACTTGCAAAAGTTAGCTGGAACAAAACAGCTTTTCATCTTCTTCCTTATTAAATTCATTATCTGTACACAAATTGTCCTTCGGAGTTTTGGAATCATTACTTTTTCCTTGTTGCTTTGCAATTCCATGATGTGATTGTTGCCTTGGTGATGGAAAAATGGGTTCAAATCTTTCCAAATGATAACCATCTCTATTGCACCTTACTTAATGGATTTCATTTAGGTATGTCTTTCTATTTTTTCCCCTTTATGAATTTAAAGTTACTCCTTCCTTTGTCATACTGATTTCTATTTTCTAAATACTTCTCCAAATGCCAGTATTTCTTACCTATTCCATTCAAATGGAAAATCAAGTCCATGATTTTAAATGCAATAAAAAAAATAGACATTTGCATTCTCATTTCAACCAATATCATGACTGAGCATGTATTCCATCTGCATTCCAAGACAGCCATCGACAGCAGGCGTGTCTGTGATCTACTCCCCTGTGGGGATTCCAAGAGGACAATTGTCTGGGGGTAACAAGCGTTAGAACAGTGGAGTGCAGGAGCTCCTGGTGAGAGGGTTTTAAAGAGCCGTCAGCCAGCTCCATCCCACAGGTAGGCAAAGACCTGCCAAGAGCAGCTGGCCTCTGCTTTTAGCTGCTGTTTGACTGGGAGTCAGTCTACTGCAGTGGCCAGGTCAATCTCTCCTTTTTCCATGGGTGGCCATGGAAGGAGGCTGCACCTTAAGTGTACAGGGTAAAGCCTCTTAAGTGTAAAGAGACAACAGGTGCTAATTTGTAGCCCAGGGTTGAGCACTTGGAGTAGGAATTATCCAGAATGTGCCAATGACTTACGATCATCGGAATACTAAAAGAATTACAGAATTTTAATGAAGAGGGTACTTGGAGCAATTCTGCCTCATAGTTCTTTCTTAATCTGAGGGAGTAGAGCTCTAAATTTCCACAGATAAATGAAAGGAGGTTGATGGACCACTCAAATTGTATGTGAAATTTAGGGTGTGTTTGTCTGTTTGTGTGTGTGTATATTTCTCTAAAGAGAAAACCTAGGGCTTCTCACATTCTTCCACAGGTCTGTCACAAGCAAACCATATGTCACAGTTTTCATAGGAAAGTCACATTCATGTCCATACCCTGGCATAATTAATAATGCACCACTTCACCCTGAAAAGTTCAGTTTAGTTGATAAGTTATATGGTCTCCCTACCATTGACCTAAAAAGACAAGAACCTCTGATTTGGTCCAACCCTTCACTTCCACGTAAAAATGATTATACTATTATTTTATAAAGGAGGTTGTCAAGGCATGACAATATCAGAGACAGATTTACTTGAATAAGTAAGGCACAGTTAACGTCACACAGAAATTTGAAAACCAAGCAAAATTCTCTTGACTTCACTAAGGTAAATATTTTAATTATCAACATCAACATTGTTGCAAAGTTAACACTTTTATAATCATAAGTAAAAACTTGCTTGTGGGAGAGTTCTGGGATTAAATCAAGATGAAGGAAGTCCACTTAGTTATTGCAGTTTGGAAATTTTGTTCTTTCAAATTTCTTTTTCTTCTTTTTCATAGAGTTTGAAGAAGTAACAATTCTATGATTCTATGATTGGCAGTAAGAAAGTTTAATTCAAGTTAACAAATAACTGAGCCTTACATGTGTGCCAGACACTGTGCTGGGTACTTGTGGGAAGATAAAGACGAATAAGACCATAGATAAGCCTTAAAGGATCATAGGGTCTAGGAGAAAAGAAAATATGTAAATAATGAATAGAATGTGATCATTTAAAATATGATCATTTACAAAGGATTAGGTTCAACTGAAATGGAAATAACATCCAAAATAATAGTAGGTTATTAAGACTAGATTTTGACTTTTATCTATGTAAAAGTATGGAAGTAGGTAGCCCAAGGCTAGGGTAGTATTGTTCTACAGGTCAAGGGCCCAAGCTCCCTTTACATTTTTGGTCTCCATTCCAAAAATTATCATAGACCTGGATGGCTGCTCCAGCTCCAGTCATCATATCTAATATTTATACCAGCAGAAAAGAGGAAGGATAAGCAGACACCTTCTCCCTTAAAGATTGTTCTCAGACGTTACACAGACTCCTCCGTATCCTATTCTCTAAACCGAGCTCATCTGGCCACATCTAGCTACAAGTAGGCTGGAAATGCAGTCTTCATTCCTGACATGCATATGCCCAGCTAAGACTCATGGATTCTAATACTACGGGAGAAAATATAAAGCTATTTGAGGACAATTAGTAGTCTCTGCAACATCTACAATGAAGCGGTTAGAAAGGAGGAAATAAATCCCTATGTGTTGGCATGAAAGATGTCCAATAAATATTTCCTAGTGAAAAGGTAAGTTATGGAGTCATATGTCTATTATCATCCATTTGGTGTTTTTAAAAAAACATATAACAACGCCTGGAGAGAGTTCTGGAAGTAACACTGCCGCTGATTTCCTCTAGGGAATAAATGGAATGGAGGAAGGGAAGGAAAGAAGAAATATGTCTACTTAATATACTTCTGAATTCTTTAATTATTAGACTGTCTTAAGAACTTGTATTCTATCATCATTTTAAAAAACAAAGGGTTTAAAAAAATAACAATACAAGGAAGAGTATGATAAAAGCTTTAAAGTAAAATAGCAAGTAACAGATGAAAACCAACTAGGGATGGCTTTGTAGGAAGACATTATTGGGCTTGGCCCTTTAAAATATTAAAGTTCAAATGCGAGGTCATCCTGTCACAGAGTAAAGCACGAGTTCTTTCAAATAGTAAGGAATCTCAAGGTGTGTCCACTGCAGCTGAGTGCGGTTTCAGTGCGTTATCATGACAAGTAGACAGGTAAAATGGATGGAGACCAGATTACATACAGCCTTGAAGAATTTGCTGAAACTTTGGTTTATATGTGAAGCTAAGAAAGAGCTCAAAGATTTCTGAGCAGGGGAGTATGAAACATCAGTATTTGGAAAAGATGATCTAGGTAGTTATTGGAAGAATACATTGATGGGAGGAAATACTGGATGTGGAAATACCTGTTAGGAGGCCTAATACCTAAGGTCCTGGATAGGGAGGTTCTGAATTTGGGCAGAAATCCTGGGAGTGGAAAAGACTGGAAGACAGAGCAATAGTCTTGTAAACCAGTTTGCCTTGGGGAGCGAAAGGGAAGCACTGAGAATGGCCTGCTGAGGGTCTCCAAGAAATGCGGATGTTATTGACACAGAAGCAGCAGCAGATTTATTCGAAGGAAAGATTTAATTAACTTCTGCATCTGTTGGGAATTTAGGTTTGTCCTCGGGATGGAAGTTAGAAATGCAGATTGTTCAGACATTGATACCAGGCAGTCACAGGAGAGCCAAGGAGCGGGGAAAGGGGAGCCAGATGGAAGGAAGGAGGGGAAGGGAAGGAGGAGGAAACCGAAGAGCTCAAATTCAGTCAAGAAAGAAAACAGCTCCAAATGTTAGTTAAAATACTGATTTCACTAATGCTACCTATCTTGGAGGGAAAAAATTCAGGCCCAGACATTCACTCATTTAACACCTGTTTATTAAGGCCCCGCTAGATGTGAGCACTTGGCTAGGTTCTGGAGTCAGGGCTGAGCAATGCAGAGTGAGACACTTGTTCTCATCATACTTACATTCTTGGCGGTAAACAGCCGACACATAAGCAAACGATTCATTAAATAATTACCGTCTGAGTGGCCTAAGGGCAGAGTGATGGAATAGAAGAGCTGGGGAAGCTCCTTCGGACAGAGGAATAGGAGAAGACCTCCCTACAGAAATGACCTTTGTTTTCAGACTCAAAAGTGTATGAATGAAGAGAAGTGGCAAACTCATTCCAGCCCTGAACTGAAAACAGGATCCCAAAGCAGAAAAGGACCTGGCGCGTGGAAGGTACTTGAAGAACCGAGTGCCTGTTGCTCAGTGAATACACTGCAGAATGCGATGAGGTTGGGAAGATTAGCAGGACCTCATTAACCATAACCAATAGCCAGGGCTTCATTTTCTGAAGGATGATGGAGCCAAATGAAGGGTCCTAAGCAGAGAGGGTACACAATCCCATTAACCTCTACTGTGCACAAAAGATTAGAGGAGGTCAAGAGTGGGAGATCGAGAATGAAGGCAGCCTGGTCCATGGGAGCAGCCTGGAGACAGAGGATATGAGATACCTGAATAGGAAACCAACAGGACTCACTGTTGGAAAGGGGAAGAGAGGGAAGGGAAGGGGGCCAGGATAATTTCCACTTTTAAGGCTGTAGCAACTAAGTGGATGGGGGTACCATACATTGAGAAGGAGAAGACTTGGAAGGGAGTTCCTTTGGGCATGGAGCTAGTGAAGATTTAGGAATGAATTCAAGAGATAGGGACCAAATCCCCATATTGGAAACATTCAGCGGTTAGAAATATCAGACATCCAAGGAAAACTGTCAAGTTGGCAGGTGACATACCTACAATTACAATTTTGAAAGTTGTTGGAATACAGAAGGGACTGAACACCTTGGAACTGGATACATTTGTAGAGCAGGAAGAGAGAACGGCAGAAAAGAAAATATGACTAAGAACTGAGTGTGAAGGCCAGAGGACCCACATGCTTTCGCCCCTTTCAACAAGGTCAGCCCTTAGTAATTTTTTGACATAGTCGAGTAATATTGGGGCAGCCAGGGACATTTTTGGAGCTTGGCTAACAGTAGGTATAGTTATGTATATATTCAGCAATCAGTGGGCCATATTTCTGTGGTTCACACTCTCTTCCCTATACAGTTAGGTTACTGCTAGCCATGTCAGTATAGAATGGCTTGCAGAACCCTCCGACCACCATCTTACTTATAGATTCTACAATGGATGTGACAAGCACAGGTCAGTTGGCAACTTTGTGCCCTGCTCTTATAAGGAAAAACTCTATGGCAATTTTCAACTTTTTCACCATCTGAAGACATCTAAAATGTAAAGTGCTTCTACATTCATCAAAGGGAAATGAGTTCTGGGCCACCGTTACCTGCCGTTGAACTACAGTTCATGCGCAGTCATATGCCACTGCAACTATATGGAAAACAAAGATCATGTCACTCCCCTGCTCTAAATATTTCACTTATTCTCCAAAGCACTGGGAGTCAAGTTTAAATTCCTTAACTTGAATACACATACCCTTCACTATCTGAACTCAGTCCATCTCTCCAGCTTCTTTTCTTGCCATTCCTGACCTGAGCTCTTCCAGGTAGCCACCCCCAATTCCTTGTTTGTGCCCCAGCCTCGCAGAGCTCTTTCACGCCTCTTTTGTTTGAACGTGACGTCCCTACTCCTGAATGCCCTTTTCTCCCTTCAAGATTCATTTCAAGCATCTCCTCCTCTGGGGAACTTTCCTTTACTTTGCAGTGAATGAAGTACTTCATTTTGATATTTATATAGCACCTCTCACATAAAATGATCACACTCAATATTACAACAGTTACTTGATTGTCTTGACTACTAGCCTATACATTTCTGGAGGAAATGCCCATTTGTATATTCTCGGCATCTAAGACAGTGCCTACTTGTAGGAGCACTTAATTGGGTGTTGAAAAAATAAATGTATACACTTTGACTAAACAGATTAAGGGGAAATTACAGGGAGGAGAAGGGGAAGCAACAAAGCTGTGAGAAAAGACACGGATCCATGGAGACATGAGGAGAAATTGTTGAGAATATTTATCCTAGGAAAGACAGGTTATAAGATAGGTTATTTTTTACATGTGAAACACATTATCACGATTATAAACTGACATAAAGAGATGAGCTAGAATTGTATCAACAGAGTGTATTTAAACAAGAGATACTTTTACCATAACTGTGACTATACAAAGACTTCCGTAATACATTTTTAAGGTGTTATCCCTAAAAATATTAAAAAATAAGATGAAAAACCATCTTAACCGTTTGGGTAGATTGAGTAGACATTTGCCTGGAGGAAAAATGGAAATAAGGTCTCACATTTTAGAGTTGCAAATGTCAGCTAGTCTACCTACCTGAGTCAGGATAGCAGAGCGGTAAGGAAAGTTCTACAGACTTGTGCTCTGAGAGAGCCGGGGCCGTGGTTTCATTAATTCTGACTTACTACTTACTAGCAATCTGGCTTTTGTTATCATCAACATAACTGTTTGACATATAAGAAAGCCATGGTCCAGGGAGGTACAGTAGCATACCCAGGATCATACAATCAGTTACTGGTCAGGCCTGCACTAGAACTGGGTATTCAGATATGCACCCCACCACTCTTTCCATGAGCTGAATGTTCCTCAGATCTTACACAGTACAGTACACACAGTGAGAAACTGCCTTAGAGATTCAAAACTGGAATCATGTAACCTGTAAGTTTTATTTAAAAAGGAATTAAAGTTCCATGGATGTTAGTCTTAACTTTTTAATTACAGAAACAAGACACTTTTCTCATGGTGGGCTATTTCCATTTGAAGCCCTCTTTTCAAGGCCAAAATTTTTAAATTTCTTTCTTTATTTAAAGCTGGAGTATTTTTAAGGCAACTGAAAGTTAAATTGACATTATGACTTCTAAAAGAAAACCAAAAAGGTTTTGGTCTTCCAAAGTTTATTACCTGCAAGAAGCTTCTTATCTACTGTTTAGAAAAAGTTGAGTGCTGGAGCATTTCTGCTTCCACCTGGATATTTGATGTCAAGCGGATAGAAGAAAGTTATATGGCAATAATTCGTACCCTCTGCTTAGCAGATGTGTGTGCTTTCTTAGACAGCTGGAGACCCAGTGCTAGGAGGTTCAATGTTTAGTCTTTTTCTTTTGCTGAATATATTTGGAAATTGGTCCTCAGCCATCTTTCTAAATATCATTTTTACTTTTGACTTTTTTCTTCCAGAACAAAGTGTAGCTAGAATTTAGCTATAAGATGAAAGCTCAAGATTAGATATAAAAATCATAAAGATTCATGAAATTATCAATCCATTTGTATTTATAAAGTTTGTGCACCTCTAGTATTTTAAAGATGATTATTTCACAGCAAAGGTTATTGCTTCCTCTTAGTAATCTTTGCCTTCTAAGATTTAATTCACAACAATCTTTTTCTTCCAATGTTGCATGGATTTAGCCTGCTTCTCCAGTGTGACGGAGTTTTAAGCAAACCTAATGACTAGGCGATTACAAAATTTTTTTTTGCCACTGTTATAAATAACAACAATGCCTCATTTCGGACTGAATATTAAGAATTAGCACTGTGCCTGGTGTGTAAAATATCTTTTAAATGGCCACAATTGAATTAAAGCCTTATATTCCATCATGAACCAGGGAATTAGTTGGTATAATCAGTGTTCTGCAACTCAGGCCTTGAAAAATATAAAATGAAAAGATTGCAATTCAAAATTACTGAAAAGGGTTTTAACTAAAACTTGGTGTTTGTACTTTCTAAAGGTCTTTATTGCATCAGTAACTCCATCAAAGGGTAAAACAAAAAACAAGAGAACTCCACCCACAGACATGATTCTATATTCTACAAAAACTAATAAAAGAGATTTAGGCTCGCCAGGTAGAATTGATTTTAGTGACAGAGAAAGTCACAAAACATTAACTTTCTTGCTTTCAAGTTTTGAATGAAAATTAAGATTGTGTTTATACATGGATATGTGTTTCTATTTTGGGTTTCTGGTCCATCTGCTCAAGAGCTCTCACGTCACACAAACCACAGGATATTACATAATGATCGAACAGACTACTCCAAGATCTGAACTGACCTGAACACCAGCCCATTCCTGCAGCACCCGGCCCTTTCCCAATGACACTCCTGCTCCATGACAAAAACAGCAACTATGACCCAGCTCCTTGCTACCCAACAGAGGTCCGCAGATGCAGCGTCAACACCGCCCGGGAGGGTGTTAGAAACACAGAATCTCAGACCCTACCCCAGACCTCTTGAAGTCTACATTTTAATAAGATCCCAGGGAAGTCAAAAGCGCATTAAGCTTTGGGAAGCACTGATTCTTTTATTGGCCTAAATGTGTAAATTTCTTCCCCAGTTGCCTGAAATACTACCTAGGAAGAAACTGAGCAAGTTTGGGGAAAGAAAAGTCTATGGCTCCTACTGCATCCAACTTCAGACCTTACCTCGTGTCATCTTCATTAAAAATCCTGCAAGGTAGATTGACTTCCATTTTTACAGGGGATGAACTCCACACCTTGTTGACGATTACACAGCTCATAGAAGTTGGAGCCAAGATCCAAAACAAGGTCAGTCAGGCTCCAGGACTTCCCATTTCTTTCCCATTACAGCACCCCACCCCTTATCTGGCTCACTTTTTAATACCACTTAGAACTAGTAAATATCTCCGTTATGGGCCTTAGGTTGAACTTTACCATCAAAATTCATTTATTAAACTCCCTTGGTTTGTCACTTACGGTTTTGCATTTTGTGTCCAAGGCTGCCCTATGCTGGTCACATCCTTAATATAGCAAGCTGAGCCATTCGTCACACTGCCTAAGCTCCACTGATGGCATACCCTTTCCCCCTAGACTTCAGAATGTATTTTCATTAATTTACAGATGCAAATATTCTCATGGTGTATTATAGATGAAATGGCCTTAAAATCATCCTGTCAAACATAGTGGTTAAAAATTACAGGGGAATCCTGCAAATAGTGTCCCACTAGCTCCATCAGTAAGAATTATCATTTTTTTTCTTTGGAGGGGACACGTATGACATGTAAGAATGTCCATTCCCCACCTAGATACAAATTGTAATTCAGTCACCTGCCAAGTTCGACTCTGGATCTGGTTTTCAGAAGTCTGTGGCACATAGGATCAGGATTTCTGTTAGGGAGATCATAGAACATTTCTGGCGACAAGTCTCTATCTTGAATTTAAATCTTTGTTTCTGAAAAAAAATAGGTCAGGTTCACTAGTGAGTGAACACAGATAGCAATCAGTCAAACCTGGTATACTATTTATTCAAAATAATATACTCTATGGCAATGTGGGCAGGCAGCTGCCCCTGGGGAGGCGTCTCCCTGCACACCAGGTCAAACCTCAGTCTGGACGGGGGAAGGTTCTTGACTCTGAAGGAGAAAGAATTCTCAAGCACGTCAGAAGAGTGTAAGTAAGGAAGGGATTCATTAGAGCGAGAGTAGAACTGAATGCCAGCAGCCCTGCAGGCAGCTGAGAGGAAGAAAATGCAGAGGTGCAGAGGGAAAGTTTGCTAAACATTTTCTTGGAATAGGGCAGATTCCCTTGACAACTCTGAAAGCCAGGGTCACTGGGCCTCTGTGTCCGCTTGGATGTGCACTGCATTGGGGCTAGCTCCAACCAACCCAGGATCTGGAAAGCTGCAGAGCAAGGGGTGGAGTGGGACTGTGTTCTGAGAACTTCCCCCAAAAAGGATATTTTCAGGCAGGTTACTGCAGCTGCAGTTCCGTCTGGGTCACCCAGGTGACAGGACCTCACAGGCCCAAATCTGAGCTCTCAGCAGACCCTCCCTACTTATCAGGGGTAAAATGGAGACTTTGAAATAGAATGAAATAGGAAAAAGACAAAATGCAGTAAGTTGAGCAGTGAGAAAGCTTTACTTGAAGATATACACTTAAAGAGAGAAAAAGTGCAGGTGTCCACAGAGAGGAGGCACGCTAAAAGGCTGGGGTTTCTGTCTTTTAAATATTTTGCAAAGGACCAGGGGGTATAGACTTGCAAAGTGGCCTTAAAATGCTTATCTCTGGTGAGAGACATTAAGTCTCTTCTATTATCAGTCCTCCAGGTAATTCTGCAAAATTAATAACACAGGAAATTGGTCAGTTCCTCTCCAGGACAGCAGCTTCCCTCTGGGAACATACCAATCAAGACCTCCTGCCTTTTCCCCAAAGTGGGTTGAGTTATTGTCTGTTTGCTAAGGAATATGTTAGGAATCTTCCTTCCTAACTTCCTGGTTTTTAAAATGGAGTCTTAGCTTTAAGATGGAGTCCTTCCTGTTCTTACTATACTTTTTATATCTCAGCATTTTTCATCATAGGCAGGAAAAGTTAACTATAATGCTTGTCCCAGGCCTCTGCCCTACATCAGCAACAAACACGTGGTCAAACGAAGATATACCTTCTTCCTATAGGCACTGATTACAAGAGGGTACAGGTGATAAATTGACTAATTGTTTTGCCCTGCATGCCACCAACTATTACTGTCCCCCTTTACCAGTGGAAATAAGGTCATTACTGCCTTAAATCTAATCAAATGCAGATAACCCAGAACCATTTTAGAGACTTTGCTTTCTAAGGTCTATTCCTCTGGAACCATTTCTAGTAGTAATTTCTGTATCAGTTCAAAAAATATATTGATCAGTTTTCTAAATTGGGTTCTTATGCTATTCTATTCCTTTGCTCATGGAGCTAACTCATATGGCTAGATAGACGTTATTCCTGGACAACCTCTCATACCTTCTCTAATGAGACCACATTTTGATTAAACCATTTTAAATTCCTCCATTTAGCTATATTCAATAATATAATAAATGTATGTATCTCAAGGATCAATTTTGGATTTATTTTGAATTACATTTTCACCCAGTATTCCACTCCTAGAAATTTGAAGTCAAATTGTTTCATTTATGAAATGAAACAGGTGTCTTTTGTTTTCAATTGTAATCAATGCCTATAGATTAATTTCAGGTAGTAATATTAATAACAATTAAAATTTGTATGGAACGTTACTATTTACAAAGCAATTTCATATGCCCTTTCCTACTAACAGTTTTAGATGTTTCAAAAATGTAAAAATGTAAGTCTATCAAGAAATGCTTTTCACTTCAATTCCCTCATTTTAGAAATCCAAATGAGTCTGAAAAGATAAAATATAGAGCCATTCTAGCTGAATGCTCACTTGGGTACATGACAGCCTCTTTAATAAACAGACATTACTGCAGAACAGTGAAGAGCTACAATTTTCCTGCTTATTCAAAGCAATACAGAATTCTACATTTGGTCTCATCCAAAGTGAACTCAGAAATTCAGATAGAGACTTGAACAAACAGAAGTGTTTTCTGATGCCCACTAGAAAAATTGAGCTCATAATGAAAACTACTGGGTCAAGTCTCACACCAAGTAGAAAACTAATGGTTCCAAGAATATCTAGTTTAGCATCAAGTACAATGGATTTCTGTAAATTTTAAAGTTCCATATTTAACTTCGGATTTCTAAGAATGCTTGAGAACCATCATAGTTTTAGAATCACTTCTCCACTCATGGACAAGAGTAGATCTTAAATATACACATGGTGATAATAATGACCACCATTTATTTGCCAATGTGTTGCATTTAAAAGGCAAGTATTAGCTTATTAAATGCTGAACAATTTCAACTTTTCCTATAATCTCAAGAAAGGCTTGCCTTAAGATAGCCGAAGTGCTGACTTAAAAAAATAAGTGGTCAAACGGCAGTTAAAGTCATTAATAGTGCTTTGATAGGAACATAATAGAAATTTGTGGAAAACCCAGGGTGTTTCCTTATGGTGTCCTCAGAAATACTTCTGTCCCAATTTGATCCAGGAATTTCACTCCTAGGAATTTACCCCAAGAAAAAAGAATCACAAATTCAAAAAGACATATGCACCCCTGTTTATCGCAGCACTATGTACAATAGCCAAGACATGGAAGCAACCTAAGTGTCCATCAGTAGATGAATGGATAAAGAAGATGTGATACACATACACAATGGAATATTATTCAGCTCTAAAAAGAAAACAAATCCTAACATTTGCAACAACATGGATGGAACTAGAGGGTATTATGCTCAGTGAAATAAGCCAGGCGGAGAAAGACAAATACCAAATGATTTCACTCATCTGTGGAGTATAAGAACAAATCAAAAACTGAAGGAACAAAACAGCAGCAGGCTCACAGAACCCAGGAATGGACTAACAGTTACCAAAGGGAAAGGGGTTGGGGAGGGTGGGTGGGAAGGGAGGGAGAAGCGGATTAAGGGATAATATGATTAGTGTACATAATATGGGAGGGGGGGCACGGGGAAGGCAATATAGCACAGAGAAGACAAGTAGTGACTCTATAGCATCTTAGTATGCTGTTGGACAGTGACTGTAATGGGGTATGTTGTGGGGACTTGATCATGGGCGGAATGTAGTAACCACAATGTTGCTCATGTAAAACCTTCACAAGATTGTATATCAATGATACCTTAATAAAAAAAGACTTCTGTTGCAGAGGCTATTGGTGACAACCCATATGTGCTTCTCCAGTGAGGTCCACTCATCTGTGTGGGTGTTGGTTACTAATGGCTCACACCTCTTCCTGCTCCAGAGACTGCCTTTGACTAGAGGAAACCAACTCACTTGGAGATCCCTGGGGAGTAACAGCCACTGCAGAGACAGCCCATGGTCAATAAAAGCTGACTTAGGGAATAACAGTACAGCCCTTACCTCTAACCAAAACAACCTCAGTAGTACAATTCAGGCTCCAGAGCTCCTTGTGGAATTAGGCTCAGGCTAGACTCCCCCTAGAGCCATATTTTGCCTACCTTCTGCTCTGTTCTTTTTCTCTCATTTTCTTGAAGGTGTCTCCCAAGATCATACCCTCAATAAATCATTGACATAAAAAACCCCATCTCAAATTTCTAAGGAAATCTATGATGAAGCTACTTCATACTCTTAAATTATCATTGCTGATGACATAAAACTTGGCACTAAAATGTAACATGGCACAAATAAATCAATGGAACAGAGTAGGGGGACCAGAAATAGATCCACACTCTTATGACCAAATGAACTTCAATAGCAGAATCAAAGCATTTCAATAGGGAAAAGAAAGTCTCTTCATAAAATGTACTAGAACTACCAAATAGCCATATGGAAAAAAAATGGACCTTAACACTTACCTCATACCATATATATACAAAAATTAGTCTGGGATGGATAACAGACCTAAACATTAAAATTAAAGTGATAAAAATCTTAGAAGAAATTTATGGCAATTTTATTTAAAAAACTATTAAAAAATAATAATCAGGTATGGGAAAGGAAGGAAACATTAGATGAAACAAGAATGGCATAATGTTGATAGTTGTTGAGCTGGGTGATAAGTAGGTAGGGGTTCATAATACCATTCTGTTTATACATGTACATGCATGTGTATAGACCATATATTGTAAGTTGATTTTCAGCAATGGTGCCAAGGGGAATGAATAATCTTTTCAACAAGTAATAATGGAAAAACTACATATACACGTACAAAAATGAATGGTGATCCTTATATCATCCAAAACTTACTTCTAAGTGGTTCATAGACATAAGTATAAATCCTAAAGCTATAAAACTTCTAGAAGAAAATATAGGAGAAAATTTATGCAACTTCAGCACTGCAACATTTCCTAGGACACAAACAATATGAACCATAAAAGGTTTTGATAAATTGGATCTTATCAAAATGAAAATTTTCTTCTCTTCAAAATACACTGTTAACAAAATGACAAAAGGACCCAAGATGAGAACAAAATATTCTCAGTACCTATTTTCCAACAGAGGACATGAATTCAGAATATATAACAAACTTTATGATCAAAGGTTAAAAACCCAACAAAATCATAAGCAAATGATTTGAACAATTACTTCACATAAAAATGTACATGAATAACAGATAAGACCAAGAAAAGATACTCAGTATCATTGTCATCAGAGACTTGCAAATTAAACCAGGTAATATCAAGATAGCCACAAGAATGGCTAATATTGAAAATGCTCAACAGTTCCAAGTGTTGATGAGGAATATGGAGCAACTGGATCTCTCATACATTGCTAGTGAGGATACAAAATAGTCTAAATGTTTTGAGAAAAGATTTTATAGTTTCTTATAAACCCAAACATTTACTTACCATACAACTCAAAACTCCTATTTGCCCAGAAAAATAAAAACATATTGTTACATTTAATCCCATGGAGCTTGGCAAGATCTATTGGAGGATATAGATAAGTAAAGAAACTGTTTTTACAATATAATGCAATAAAAATAAGAAAAATAAAATGCTTATCTTTTAATCAGCAAAGTAAACTCATTAGTGCAGTTCTGTTAGGCAGAAAAACAGATATGAGTTGGTAGAGGGAGAATAAGGCCAGTAAAGCCCACTAAAAGGGACTCAAAGAGTTAGCCAGATAAAACTAGAGAGCCAGAAAGGACTCAGAGTTAATGAGTTAATTAGTTGAAGTTCCAAAGGCCAAGAGTAACATGGAATGTCTGGATATTCCCCAGATAAAGAAAAGTATCTGACCACAGCCCACATCTTCATTGTATCAATTAGATAATGCCATTGTAAAATCTACTTAGCCTGCAAAAAAGTCCCAGTTTATTCTTTAATTTAACCTATATGCTGTTTTTTCCTCTTCCTCCAACCCCTTAATCAAGTAATTTTGTAACTAGGGCAGTAGACAGACCTCAGAAGTATAAACAAACCTATGTTGACACTGGATGTCTGGATCTGTACCAACATAGTCACTAAAATAACCCTATTTTTAAGACAAAACTTCAAAGGAATTATGAATCACCTGTGTACATCATGCCTTATGCTGTTCCTTACCCAAAAAAAGCCCTATAAAACTCCGGGCCCCAAACCCTTAAGCCCACCTCCTTTCTGAGGTTTCCCACAGTCACCCTTCTTCAAGTGTGTCACCCTCTCTGCCCTACTTCACATAAGTAAGGAGGGGCTTCTGAGAGCTCTGATCTGGGGCTTGCAAGTTCCTGTCACTTGGGCGACCTGGACAGGATTGCGGCTATACAATTATGCTCCTTAGTTGCCTGCCTCAAAATCTCTTTTCTTTGCCTTTGGGAAGTTCTCAGGACATAATCTCATTCCATCCAGTACTCAGCATCTCCCCCAGATCCTGGGGTGTAGGAACTCAGTTCCCACACCATGCAGATTCAAGTGGACACTGGACACCATGTGACACTGGCTTTAAGAGTTGGCAAGGGATTATGTCCTATGCCAAGCAGCAGTTCAATAAGCTTCCCTTTCTTTCCTCCATTTTTCCTTCCTCTCTGGTTTATTCAAATAAACCTGCCTTTGTCTATCTAGACTCTGGCCCCATTCTCCCTTGGACTATATTCAAATAAAACTTTCATTCTGCTTCACTGCTGTGTCTCTGCCCTTCTTCTTTGTTGCAGGAGGGACAAGAACTCAGGAAAATAAACTCAACCACCCCAACAGTTCCTACATGATGACAATTCTGTAAGGAGACCGGGACTAAAGAAAAAGGTTTGACTTCTTCAGGTGATTGAATTACAAAATGAATTAAGTTTAATTTTGAATTCTGTTAATTTTACTAAAGTACTTTTAGTGTAACGAAGTCAAAGCACCTACATATCCATAAATACATTTTCTAGTGGGTAGGATTCCTTATATAGTAATTGTATTATAATTTTAAAAACCTAATTCATTTGACAAATCTTTCTCAGGCTTTTCCTACTACTCAGTGTAAAAAGAAATGTATTTATTGGTCTTAATTCTCTGTATACTGAAAGTCTGATCTAGCTGTCAACCTGGCTGAACCTTAGAATCACCCCAGGAGCTTTAAAAATCTAAAGATGTCTGGACCCCTCCCCAAACCAATTAAGTCCAAATCTCTGAGGGAAGGACCCACTGATCTACTGCAAGAGCCATGGGTTGCTTTTTCAATTTTTACCTAGGTCTTTGTTGAGTCCTTTCCATTCAGGAAGTTTGATATCCATAATTACTGTATTTTCATCTGGGGAGATAATTAAATTTACTGATGTAGACATTTAAAAGTGATTAAATATAGGCCTTCTATTCATTTCTCCATGTTCTAAACTTGTGCGCTCTGAGGAGAGTGCATTTTAGATGACCTAATCACGTGCAAGACGACAACAGGGTGCCAGCCACAACTAAGGAAAGCAAAGTTAGTTAACTTTTCCAACCAGTATTTTCATTAATCCTCAACACACAGAAAAGACACCATATTGAGAGAGAATGGATCATGCATACAAACTACAATAAACATCAGAGATCAGAGAGGAGCCCCCAAACAGGCTGAAGTGTGGCTGATCTGGCAAAAATGATTCTCCCAACCACTTCTTCCTTTGTCCTTCCTAAAATCCAGTGTACATACTCACATTTCTACACAAAAACCTTAAGATTACTCAGAGAGGAGTTTATTCAAAGGGGTGAATAATGTCAATATTCCTCTTTGTGAGCCACTTTCTCTCCATACCTTGATTTTTCCTCCACAGGCTTGGTGAGCAGTAGGGCTGCCTCTCCTGTACTCTGCTTCTGCAGGCTGTTTTGGTGAATTTTCAGGGGTGATTCTGCAGAAGGCAGGGAAAATAGCTATTTAACTTGCTTGATACAGTTCTTAGCAGAGTAACACATGCATGTGGATGCCTAATAAGCCATGGAGTAAAATTAGCCTAATTCTGCTCAGATTCCTTGTTTCATCAGCCTTTGGGGAGACAATGATAATTGGTTGAAATAGCTGGAGAATAATACTTAATCATAGGAAACCGATGCAGAAAAATTACCCAAAACAAATCATCTTTGCCTAAGGTACATTTCTATCTGAGAAAAACAGCAAAATGAAGCAACCTCAAAGTCCTCCAAGCATTACATGCCAAATGTTTGGATTTTTTCCTCCTTTTTTAATATAACTACTCTGGGCAGACATTTGACTCAAATTCTCAAATGGGTCCATCTTTCCTCTGACTTCATCAAATAATTAATGTAAAATTTTTATAGGAACCTTCACAGCTTATTTTACTCATTAATATGAAATATAATTAAATGCACAGCAATGATTCTTAATTGCTCATTTCTTTCAAGTTTAGAGATAATCACTTTTCCTTAAATACATACAGACTGATATTGTTTTTGATACACTGACTTGCATAATGTTCAACAAAGCCATTAAAAACAAAAGGCAATAAAGCAAGTTTTATCGAAAACAATGAAACTGTTTCAGCTGCTCGTGTTCAAATTAAGCACCTTTCTGAAACTGAAAAGTATGATTAAATAAATGTATGGTTATGAAGTGTGGGTGGTTAGATAATAGGAATTGCAGCATAGTTGCAAGCTGTGCTTTTCCCATCCTGTACAGCCCTTTAAGGCTTGTCGAACACAATTAAGGTGTCGATTAATGGAAAATTAGCTTCAGAGAAAAACTTATACTCAAGGTTGGAAACCTTTTCCTGTATACTTCGACAATAGAGCAATATTAAAACAGGAACCCAAAGAGTATTAGCTGCAACATATTAAATTTTTTTTTTAATTTTCATGCTGTCATTTTGCAGCAATGATAACTTCCAAGGACTGTAATTCCCATTCCCGCACGGCGTGGGTGTCAGGCGTCAGCTGCTCCTGCGTGCACTTTGTCCATCACCAGTGTGCTGTGGCTCTGATCCTAAAGAGAATGAGGCCTGCGTGGCTTGAGTTGTTCTCACACTTCCTTTTTCTTTTGCAAGATATTTAAGCAAGATCAATTCTTGCTCCTCCCTATTTCCTTTTTATATGGTCTTTAGTAAAGTCATCTACCGCAAGGACCAAGCCAAGGAAGAAGACGGACGGTTGAGCACCTGTTACCGCACACCTCTAGGGCGAGAAAGGCAGAAGAAGGAGGCACACCTATTGGACTGTTAATACTAGTGAGCTGGAGATGTAGAAAGCGAAATACATTCCAGGGAGCCGTTGCCTTTGACAGAGAACTTGCAACTGTGACAGCTTCGAAAATCATTGCAGAGGCACAAGCTGAAAATCAACTCTGACCTCTCAAGAGCGAAGATCAGCATCTCCTATTCTGCTACAGCTGGTTTAACGTAACACCCCAGGTAATATTTTCGGAGTTCTATCCTCTTTTTATTTGGCTTCACACATGCTTTGGCCTTTGAGATATGAAAATACACTGGACTACCTGAAGCCTGGCTTTTCAAGGACTGCTTCTGAAGCTCTTTCCCTCCCTGATGTATCTTGAAGTTTAAAAGCATACACACTTAGCTGCTGGGGATGGCTAGGGAGTGTTGTATTTGGTATTTAGGTATTGATTGTATGAATGCGCAATGCCTCAAATGAGACTTGACAGATGTCAGCCAGGTTGGAGCTAAAACCTAAGCCTAAAATAGTGGGACTGGTTCTGCAGAGCTTGCTCAGTATCCGATACATCGTAGCTGTGCAAAATGGGTTCGTGGAGGATGAGGGAGTGGAGTGAGTAAATGAATTTATGAATGAATGAACAAACAAATGCATCTGCTCGGGCCAAGAAGCTAGGTGGGGCGATCACCAACCAATTCCCATTCCTACATGCCTGCCGTTCAGCTTTTTCTCTGTTTCTGCTCAGCTTTTCTTTTCCCTCTATATCTCCATAGCAGACTTCCAAGCCATTTTGTTTTGAGGGCCCATGGTTTCTCCTTGACTTTTTCTGAAATTCTCCCACACACCCACTCCTCCCCCGGCTTCTCAAATCCCGAGGCTTCTTCTCTTGAGCCTGCCCTCAATCTATCTCAAATAACACCTCCAAAGATACCATAAAAAGAGTTGGTAATCCCTTGGCTTAATCTGAATCAAATCAACCTAAAATAATGAAGCTGAATCAAAAATCAGTCCCTGTCAGTGTCAGTTTTATTCCTAACAAATAATTTCCTTGAATATTACCCCATTTTTAACTATTTTAGGTTGCTTTTATGATATAATTGATTACTTGAATATTGAAAATATAATGGTGGTGTTTATCTTTGTAAAATCAATATTCTGTGTGGTCACTATCACTATTTGAAGAACGCTGTTGTCCATCTGTTTCTTGAGGTGTGATCCCAGTTTAGGGGGTCCTGTAATGCCTGCATGTGTGGCTTACAAAGTGTTCAGAAACAGAATCACTTGTGTTTTCAGTAGTACAGACAGACACTTGACAATTCCAGAAAGAGGCACCTGAATGCATTAATGCATTAGGCAGCATTCTTTATCTTGACTGAACAACTGTGCTTTGAGAAAAAGATTTTTTTTCTAAATGGCAAGCATCAAATTCTTGAAACAATGCCTCACTTCCCTGATTCTCACTTGAATTTCCATCCAGAAATCAAACAGAAGAGTCTATGTCAAGGCGATATCTTTTGCCTCAAATAAATACGATGAATAAAGAGATATCCAACACCTGTGCCATTTATGTCTGGGGGCTGATGAGGAGTACTCAGAAGTAAGCTGTGGATGAGAAAGAAGGAACCAGCCTTCCAATCTGAGAACACACAATGCTTGCTCAATCAACTAAGAGGTTTATTTCTTAAGTTTAGCTTCCACCTTGACTCTCATGGTTTTGGTTGCTTCTAGTGTCAGTAGAAATGTCCCAGCTCAATCAAAAATATGATTCAGGCATATACCGGCAAGCCTGGAGTTAGAGTACGGTCTCCAGGGATTACTTGCAGGAAGGTTTGAACAGACTCAGCCTGGAGATGAGGGGCAGCAGTGATGAATATTGAGGGGAAATGGGGAGGAGAAGCAGGAATTTGATTCTGAGGCCAGTCACTGGACTGGAAGGAAGCACAGTGACCATCATTTTCATAGACCACAGACTCAACTCTCCAGCGACTCAGCCAAAGGGCTATGACAGGGGACCACGGAAAACGAAGGATACAGATTTTTTTTTATTACAGTTTAAATTGGTGTGAAGTGTGCAACATTGCTCTCCATATTGGTGCCAGAAGCTGCTACTTACATTTTTTGGGTCAGAAACAGATCCAGAATCTTCCATAAAATAAGAATGACAAGAAAAAGAGTGTATTTCCTATGCTTATTTGACTCTAGGCAAATGTGGTAAGGGCTTTATGAACATTGTTTTTATCTCAGGCTTTCAGCAATCTCAACTTCAGGGATTATCAGCTTCAGCCCAGGCACCAAGGGCAGCATCTTCGTATAGCTCTGGTCTACATGGGAAGCCCCAGAAGCAAGACCTCCACAGTGAACATCTATGGCATGGATGCTGAACTTGGCATCTGGGGTAGTCAGCCTGCAAGAGAGCCCCTAATGAGGCCTGCCTCCTGGTGTTTATGTAATCATCTCCCATGCTGAGTAAGGTGGATGTGTGGCCAAATATGTGGAAATATCTACCAGTGTTGGACTTCTCAGCCTAGGTCATAAAAGACACGGCAGCTGTAATTTTTTCTTCGCTCTTAGATCACTTGCCCTGTGAGAACTCAGCGGCCACACACACTCAAACAGCCCCATGGATAGGATTCACAGTGAGGAACTGAGAAGTCCTGACAAAAAGCAGTGACAGGTGGAGGCTCCCTGCCACCAGCCTTGTAAGTGAGTTATCTGGGAGGCAGACCTTCCAGCCCCAGTCGAGACTTCAGCTGACCTTATCCCAGCCAAAAATTTAATTTCAGCCTCATTAGCTGCTCTGGATTCCTGACCCACAGAAACAGTGAAATGATCAATGTGTATTAATTTAAGCTACTGAGTTCTGGAATAATTTGTTACACAACAATCGATAACTAAGATTCTGGTACTTTGGTACTTGGAAGTGAGGTGCCAATGTAGTAACTAACTAAAAATACGGAAGTGGCTTTGGAAAAAGCAGTGGGTGGGAGCTGCAAAGACTGTGGGGAGAGCCTAAGGATGGGGAACAAACTGTTAGTAAAAACCAGAATTGACTTTGAGGAGGATATGCGTGGGCGATGAAGGGAGAAGTACAAAAAAGTCATTGGAAACAGGAGGCAAGGGGATTCTTGCTGTATGATATAAGGAAGTTTAGTGACAGTATTTCCTGCTGTTGTGTGGAAAGTAGAAAATGCCCCACATGGAGAGGGTGAGCTAGCTAAGGAGATTTCAAGGCCCAGTGTTGGAAGGTGTGGCTTGGGTGCTTCTTGCTGCTTAAAGCAAAATACAAGCAGAGAGAGATAAACTAAAGGAAAGACTTTTCAACAAGAAGGGAACAAGGGTTTTCTGGTTTTGAAAATTCTCAACTTCTCCAGATGACTAACAATGCCAAAAGTAAGAAAAGGCCTCCTGGCAAAGATCAAGTCCCACCACATTACCAGGAAAATATGGTCTTATGATGAGGTCAAGGCTGCGAC
This sequence comes from Smutsia gigantea, assembly GCA_032199065.1. Classification (NCBI taxonomy): domain Eukaryota; kingdom Metazoa; phylum Chordata; class Mammalia; order Pholidota; family Manidae; genus Smutsia; species Smutsia gigantea. Next base: position 21,918 of record JAVSCE010001543.1, on the reverse strand, counting down.
TGTAAAGCCCTTTTTAAAAACCTCATATAGATCTAATACGGTGCCTTGGAGAACACCTAAATCTAATAATAGGGACACTAAGAAGCTTAAGGGTGAATTTCCACAGCAGTCTCAGCAGAAGCCCAAGTTAAAGGACTCAGCTCAAAAAGATGTGCAGATGGCCTTTGTCTAAGAAGGGACCCACAAAGTTTTAAAGACAATTGTCTTGACAGAAACACCACTACCTTGGACTGAAAGGAACAGAAACAGCACAAGATGAAAGAAAAGCCTTTGTACTCCCCACATTCAACTTTCAGGGAGCACACCAGAAAGCTACACCAGTGTAAACCTAGCTTACCTTTCATGGAAAAATAGGAGTTACTCACAGAGCAAGATCCAGGAACCCAGAGGGCAGATCCCAGAACCCCGGAGAAGTAGGACTACGGAGAGTGTCTGTAGCAGTTATCGTCTGCCTATCCCATCATCGACTGTTGGGTGTGTTAGAAAGGAGTCACTTGTAGTTTTAGGTTCACAGTTGTTCAGATGAAGAGCAACTGTACTCAAGGAGCTGTATTTAAGAGACTGTATGTGCGGAGCTGCATCTGTAACTGGGCCTGATTTAGATGATGAGATTCTGAACTTCAAGTTGTTATTATAGAATGATAATTTGGGGGTTTGGGGAGGAGTGTGAATTTATTTTGCATGTAAGAGAGACATGAATGGGGGGGGGTGGGAGGTAGTCTGTAGTGACCACCATTCAAAATTTTCCATAATGTTGCCGTGACCCCTGGAATTTACATTCTGTGCAGTCTCCTTCTGTACCAAAAAGGGCTTACCTACATAGCCACTAAGATACTGCAGAAATGACTGTGTGGCTTCCTGGGCTAGATTATAAAGACCTTGCAGCTTCCACTCTCACCTCCTTTTCTGGCTCATTGTCTTAGAGGAAGTCAGCTTCCATATTATGAAGACATTTAAGTAGCCTTGCAGGGAGGACACATGAGAAAGGAATTGAGGCAGTGGTATGCTAATATACCGATAAACACAAAAACCATATTTTATATATATATCATAATCCATGTATATGTCATTATATATGTAAATATCAATTATTTCTACTTTATAAATTAAAGTTTATATAAATATTAAATTAAAAAATATATTAAAATTTTTAATATATAATTTTACCATTTTAAAACATACGTAGGACACATTTTATACTTTCTAAGGTCAAACACTGATTTGTAGTGTTTGCTGATATCTGTAATAGAAATACTCCCACCATGGCTGATTTCAAGCTACTAGCAGAACGTCACTGAATGCAGAGATAGGATGAGATTGAAATGTGCAATAAGACACAACTATATATTATTTCCTCCATATAGAGACAGTAAGTATAAATAACCACGGAAGCATTGATAAAGGAAACATGTAGTGAAACAATTAGGAAATGATGCTTCGAGTATTCCCATAGCTTTTAATGCAATTTATTTAATTAAGTTCACATAATTTAATTTTTAATAATGGCTATGCTTAACAATTGGCTTGCAAAAATTCTTAAAATCTAACTATTAGCTCTCAAGAGCAGGTATGAGTCAACTTCAGCACACCGCTGACCTGAGGCATCCTGTCAACAGCCCCAAGTGAACCACCTTGGAAGCAAGTGCCCAGCCACAGCTGAACCTTCGGGTGACCACAGCCCAAGCTGACATCTTACCCACAACTTCATAACAGACCGTCAGCCAGAAGCACCCAGCTTTGCTACCTCTGAATTCTTGATCCTAGAGTCTGTGAAATAACAAATGTTTACTATTTACTCCACAAAATTGAAGTAATATGTCACTCGGCGCAGATGATAATCCATCAGCAACTACTGCAGCCATGAGAGATGTTGCCACATTGAGGCGGTTCAGGAGGGAACTGGGGAGCCTGAGGTCAGTAAGAGCAACACTGCATGGGGCTCCTCAGCGCCTCTGTAAGCACCCCTAAAACTATTTGGGAGAAATTCAAGAGGCAATTAGAGTTTTTCCAAGGTTGTTTTTATTCTTATTTTACCAATGAAGTAACTGAGGCTCACAGAAGTTAAATAGCGTCTCTTACATCACACAGTCAATAAGTCAGAAAGAGAGAAAACTATAGTTTGAACCCAAACCCAAGACCATACTCTCCCAGGAAGACCTTAACAAGACCTTTAGTTTTTAAAGCACTTTTATTTGTTTACTTAGAGTACAATTTATTTATGAATACTTTAATGCCCATGACCATTTGATGAGATAAAAGAGATTATTTCTACCTTAAAAATTGATTGAAATTTGTATAGCTAGTAACCAAAGATGAAACAAGAAAGTCTTCAAACCTCTAGTCCAATATTCAAGAAAAGGCTAAAATAAAGTTAGAGTGTAAAATATGGCCATATATATGTTGAATTTTGTATATAGAAAATTAAAAATTAAAAATTCATAGCCTTCTCACATTTTACTAGTCTTTTGAATTTATAGTTAGAAGCAAGAAAGCATCTAAAAAAGGAAGCTACTATGGTCAATAAATGCAGATAATATTTTTTAAATTTATAAAAATTCTCATCTGTTTTAAATAAAATTTCTTTGGGCCTAGGGGCCCCTATTTTTTGCATGATTGCTTCATACAGTATTAATATATTTCCAAGCTCTTCAAATTATTAACTTTAACAGCTTTCCATGAGCACTTCAAAAGAATAGTAATACAGCTTTGTTTTCCAGATGTCATTTCACTTGTCTGAACAATTCCATCAGTTCATGATAGTGAAGAACAAACAAGTTCAACTTGAAACGATATTAACAAATCCCATATTCACCTTTTCTCTTAAGCTTTTACCCTATGTATTTGCTACAGTAAGTAAAGTGGTGGAGGTTCCATTAAAAAATCCTAAGATTTGAAACACTGGGATGTTCTCTGGGACTAAATTCGAGAAATATGAACCACTTGGGAGATGGATTGTAAGTGTGATGACTAGAGAAGCAGGATGGATCCAAAACCCGATCAGGAATACTTGACTGTGGCTACCGTCCAATCGGATTGCCTGGGGTAGGGTCCCAGGAGGGCATGAAAATGATCGTGGTCAAAAAACTACATCTAGTCCACCGTACTGCAATTTGTAGAAGGACAACGTGTCAACAGAGCTGGGAGGGTCCGAGGGTCCTCCCATGAGTCTGGATAAAGGGAAACAAAGATTCAGGGAAACAGGTGAGGATTCTAGGCAGCTTCTAGCATAAAATACCTCCAGACAGAAGCTGGGCATATTCCAGAAATAAAATGGACCCATTCTCCTGAATTAATGATTCTCAAACAGTTTGGTCTCAGGACCGCTTTACAACTTTAAAAATTATTGAGGACTCCAAAGAGCTTTTCCTGATATGAGTTATACCTACTGTTATTTGCCATAATAAAAAATAAAACTGAAAAAAATTTTAAATGCAAAATATATAATCACATATTCCCTTAACTGCCAGAATGATGACATCATCACTCATCATATAGACTCTGGAAAATTCCACTGTACACTTACGGCTGACAGTGAAAAAGTCAAAAAAACAGTATTATAATAAAAATAGTTTTGAGGACACCAGCAGAAGAAAAAGGCATCCTACTGTATGTGAGAATATATTTGTAAATGACATATCCAATAAGGAGTTAACATCTAAAATATGTAGAGCTCACACACCTCAACACCCAAAAAGCTAATAAACCCAATTAAAAAAAATAGGCAGAGGATCTGAACAGACACTTCTCCAAAGAAGAAATTCAGATGGCCAACAGGCACATGAAAAGATGCTCCACATCATTAATTATCAGGGAAATGCAAATGAAAACCACAATGAGATACCACCTCACACCAGCAAGGATGGCTAGTATTGAAAAGACTAAGAACAAAAAATGCTGGCGAGGATGCAGAGAAAGGGGAACCCTCCTACACTGCTGGTGGGAATGTAAGCTAGTTCAATCACTGTGGAAAGCAATATGAAGGTTCCTCAAAACACTAAAAATAGAAATACCATTTGACCCAGGAATTCCACTCCTAGGAATTTACCCAAATAATTTAATTTCTGAGATTCAAAAAGAGATATGCACCCCTATATTTATTGCAGCACTATTTACAATAGCCAAGATATGGAAGCAATATGGAAGCAACCTAAGTGTCCATCAGTAGATGAATGGATAAAGAAGATGTGGTACATGTATACAATGGAATATTATTCAGCCATAAGAAGAATCCTACCATTTGCAACAATATGGATGGAGCTAGATGGTATTATGCTCAGTGAAATAAGCCAGGTGGAGAAAGACAAGTACCAAATGATTTCACTCATCTGTGGAGTGTAACAACAAAGCAAAACTGAAGGATCAAAACAGCAGCAGACTCACAACTCCAAGAAGGGGCTAGCAGTTACAAAAGGGAAGGGTTTAGGGAGGGTGGGTGGAGAGGGAGGGAGAAGGGGATTAAGCGGCATTATGATTAGCACACATAATGTAAGGGAGGTCATGAGGAAGGCAGTATAGCACACAGAAGACAAGCAGTGACTCTATAGCATCTTACTACACTGATGGATAGTGACTGCAGCAGGGTGGGGGTGGGGGGACTTGATAACACGGGTGAATGTTGAAACCACAATGTAGTTCATGTGAAACCTGCATAAGAGTGTATATCAATAATACCTTAATAAAAAAAAGGAAATAAATAGGTTTGACTTCAGAGACACCTAGAAGGATCTCAAAGACATGTAGCACACCTAGAGAAGCACTGCCCCAGATAATCACCAGTAAACCAGCTGTCTAAGGATGTAACTCCCCATGTGAACCTTACTAGGGGACAGAAAGGAATTTGCCTTCTCTGCAGTCTACTTGTCAGCCACCTTTCTCACTAGCATTCTGATCTATGTGCCATGGTTGGGGGAGCTAGTGAGGGGAAAGGGGTTTTCCTCAGTTTTCTTAACTCAAGTAAAACTGCACCTTGGTTTCTCAATGTTGATGCATCGGAACACTTCACCTTGTAATGCTCAAATTCAATCTCACTTTCAAATTTCACTGGTTAGGACGGTAATAAATATATTAGGCTGCATGTATATAGTTAGGGAGCCACTGAAGAAGTTAGAGGGATGGAGTATGTACACTTACTGAGCACTTATGTATTCCCAGTTCTAAGTTCTGTGTTCAGTACTTTTCATAATACGCCATTAATTTCATACAACACTGTGAGATGTCTTCTAATCCTCATTTTAGACATGGATAAATGGAAGGGCTAAGATATTACACAAGATCATCCTGGTAGGTAAGAAAGCTGGAATTCGAGCCTTTCGCAATCATAAGTAAAATAATAAACAGCAACTGATTATATTTACATGTCAAAATTTTGTTCTAAATACTTACGTGTGCTTTTTTTCCTCACAGCAATTCTATAGGGTAGATACTATCATCAACTTCCCATTTATATTTGATTAAATGAAATATGCAAAATCACACAGCACATAATTGACGGAGCTTGAATTTGGTTGAACCCAGGCAGTCTGACTCCAGAATCCATGCTCTTAACTCCTATCTTCTACTCTTCCTTTAGTCTTGCATGTTTTCAAAGCTATTCTCCTGCCCTTTTACACATTGTCTTTCTGGAATTCTTCAAGGAGAGACCTCATAGAGATGCACCATTTCCTGGCGGTGGAGTGTGTACTAAGGCTACTCAGATACCATGAGGTCATCTTGATAAAAAAATATATATAAATATTGCAGCAGTAAATATTTGGAGTAAAATACATTAAATATCTCTATGTTCTAAGGAACAAATTTAATAGAAGAACCACTGTTAATTTTATAAAAGCACTAAAGATATAAAATGATTATAGACTGAGAGAATACCAGAATCACAAAATTATAAAGGATCGTAGTTGTAAGTAGAAAGAGCAGGTAGACTATGAACAGAGAGAATATTTGAATTTATCCTGAGCTTCAGGTTACCTTCACATCATCAAGCAGGAAAAATCCAAGGACTTTGGCCCAATCAGAATAATTTCAAGGCACCCTTACACTGCTTGTCCTGGAATACAGGTGAACCATTGGCCAGTTTTTAAATATCCATTTGCTGCAAATCAAAACCACAGTGAGAAACCATCTCACACCAGTAGAATGACCACTATTCAAAAGACAAAATATAACAAGTGCTGGCGAGGATATGGAACCCTTGTGCACTGTTGGTGAGAATATAAATTGGTACAGCCACTATGGAAAGCAGTATGGAGGGTCCCCAAAAATTAAAAATAGAAATACCATATGACCCTGTAATTTCACTTCTAGGAATTTACCCAAAAAACAAAGTTTCTGATTCAAAAAGATATATGTACCCCTATGTTTATGGCCACATTATTTACAATAGCTAAGATATGGAAGCAAAGTGTCTATCAATAGAAGAACAGATAAAGAAGAGGTGGTACATTTACACAATGGAATATTATTAAGCCATAAAAAAGAAAGAAATTCTGCCATTTGCAGCAATATGGATGGACTTAGAGAATATTATGCTAAGTGAATCAGGGCAGGCAGAGGAAGGCAAATACCATATGATTTCACTTATTTGTGGAATCTAAAAACAAAACAAAAAGAAAAAATAGCAATAGGCTCATAGACACTGAGAAGTGACTGGTGGTACTGTGGGGGAGGGGTTCGGGTTAGTGGGTGAAGTAGGTGAAGGAGATAAAGAGACAAAATCTCAATCATAATATAAATTAGTCACGAGAATGAAAGTACAGCATAGAGAACACAGTCAATAGTTCTGTAGCATCTTTCTATGTTGACAGATAGTAACTATACTAGTTGGGGTGAGGATTTAAATTGGATATAACTGTCAAATCACTACACTGTATACTTGAAACCAATATAATGTTGTATATCAATTGTACATCAATAAGCACAATTTTAAAAATTACAAAATTAAAAATAAAAATATCCATTTGTTTCCTTACATTCTCTAATTCTGACCATCTACAAAGCTGCCTAACTTTATTTTTTCAAAAAAGCATATTGTCATTAAGACAGAATTAGGAACTGCTTCTTCAGTAACAAATTGTATCAATGCATAATTTTTTTAAGAATATGACTGAAATTATTTTTTAAAGATATACTTAACATATTACACTTTGTTTTCATCTATATGGTTATTTATTTACCCAATTGCCAACTTTGATGGTGATTCGGCATTCTGAACTCTTGTTGGATAAAACTCCATTTCCACTGATAATGATTTCTCCTAAATTATTTTACAGACATTTGGATATAAAGATGAACTCAGAAGTAATTCCTTTGATATTCTTTGATAATTTCAAAAAGGAAGAAATTTGGAGTCAGAATGCTTTTCAAGTGAAAAGAAAAGTGGCAGTCCTGACTTCCTACGACATGTAAATGTTCTTCTTCCAACCCAAATCAGTCTGTCCTAGCCAGATAGAGTCTTGGCTTCAGAGTTGGCTCAGGGAGTTCATGCCCTACTGCACTGATTGTAGCGCTATTCACACATGGCCCTAAAAACCACCTCCCACTTCCTCTCACCATCTTTTCCTCCTCCCTTGATCTTCTGGAGAGTTCAAGGTGTCCTAATCTAATGATCACTACCTACCGGTTATACAAATGTTCTATTCCTATTTAGAGAGAAAAGCTAGCAGTAGAATGCTATCTCTGGTTAAACTAAGCCTAATTGGCTCAACAGTTTATTATAAACCATATTATCAAAAAATATATAATAATGATTTAAAATACTTTATATTAATACATTTTAAAACAGTGTATGATATTCCAGGCCACATTTTTTATTGGTTCTGTTTTAGGCTGAAAGACATGGCTGAGGAATTAGGGGAAGGTTTAAAAAAGAAAAGAAAGAATACAGAAAAGAAAAACTTACATGAAGGTGTAAAAAACTAATCAACACATTATGTGTGTGTGTGTGTGTGTGTGTGTGTGTGTGTGTGTGTGTGTCTTAGACAATCAGTGGTGCGTAAAATATTTGGCAGCATGAAGAACAGGACTCAATATGCAGATCATATAGGGAATATAGATTTCAAAATAGGAAAGCAAGTTCAGTTGTGTCATTAATTATCCAAATGGCAGCAGCTGATAGGCCCAGAATAGAAAAGAGTTCAAAAGAACTAGGATAAACATGTAAGAGTTTATAAATAACATCCATCTGTCATTAGTTGTATCTCATAGATGGAGCAAATCAACATGTGTTCCTCATGTCAGTTGCTGTTTGTCCCAAAATATGTCTCTTGCCAAAGCACCTTGGAGCAGGGATTGAAGATAAAGAGGCAGACAGACAGAGTACTCTTCAATTTCCAGTTTATAACATTTCTATACGATGGTGTGTTTTCTTTTCTTCCCCCTCTGTCAGGCTTGATATGTTATTGTTATATCTCAAACCATAATGCCAACACCAAAAAAATGAATGACAGATGTAAATGGGTCAGCGTCAAGCATGTTTCAGTCTTTGGTGGGACCCTGGAGAGGATAATGGGGGGCAGGGCCTGGAGTGCTAGAGACCGTGGAGCAGGTGAATGACAGCACCGCCTGCCATAGAATCAGAGTATTCAGCAGCGGAAGAGGCCGTCATCAGACTCCAGAGAGCTCACGGAACAACGAGATTCAATAGAACGTTGACTCAGTAGACTTCTCTGAATCAGGGTCTTGCCATTAGCTTCTGCTAATTGGTGGGCCCATGGTCAATTATTTTCTTCAGTCGGTCCCACTCGTATTGAAACAGGATTAATAGTGATGGTCTTCTGTGACGCTGTTCAGCATAGTTAGTACCTGTGCTAAAGTTAAAGCCGGTAGATAAAAATATTTTTCTACCTGTCTTTCTATCTTGAATTCAACAGATACTTATGAGCAGCATGAGAAATCGGGAAGCTAGGAATCTTCTTCAAGGATTTATAGTCTAGCTGGAGAGATGATCTAATGCTACATACAGATTACCCCAAATTCAGCAGCTATACGTGGATTATTTCACAGCTGTTGTAGCCCAGGAAGCTGAGAGCAGCCGGGCTGGGGGAATCTGGCTCAAAATATCTGAGAAGGTTGCAGGGAAACCATTCGCTAGAGCCTGATCTGCTAACGGAGGAACTGCGTCCAAGTTCAATGCTACAGTTGCTGTCAGGCCTGCATTTGCCCCTGGTCGTTGACCAGAGACTGGTTATTACCCCATGACCCTCTCCAGAAGTGATCTGAGGGGTCTCACCACATGGTTGTGTTGGTCCCCTCAGGCAGTACAATCTGACAGAGAACTTGAGGCCAGGATGAAGTCACCATGTCTTATAAGCTAATATCAGAAATAACATACCACCACTTTGGCCATACACTGCTGGTCATATAGGCCAACCCTGGTAAAATGTGGAAGAGGCCTACACAAGGGTGTGAAAACCAGGGGTGGGGAATCAGCAGGGGCCATCCTGGAGGCTGCTTACCACAGGTACATCCTTACGAAAAGCTAATGCACAAGTTCAGTGAATGATAATTCTGAAAGAGTCTTTCAGAAAACATGTGGTTTACAAGCACATCACAGGAGGGCTGGGCTAATCAAGAGGGGGTCCTGGTGATGACAGGGCTTCCAAGAAGCCTTGAGGTGCAGTGAGAATTTAAACAGGCAAACAGAAGCCGGGACGGCAGTCCAGTGGAGGGAGGCAGCGGGGCCAAGGAGAGGAGAAATTCTCTACAAGACGTGCTGGAGAAGCGAGTAGGACCAGCTAAGTTTTCTTTGACAGTCTTCTGCTTTGGGAGCCAGATAAAATTTTCAAGAGAATAATATTGAGTTTTCCTGCCTAGACTTCTGATTTTTAACTCTTTACCACCAGAAATTACAACCCACTGACTCTCATGAAAAAGCACATTACAGACAGAAGTGTAGAAGGTACTTCTGAGATCATGAGCGAGCATCGACACCCAGAGTACCTGTCACACCAAATAGGGAAGGCTCTACATAATGTGTTTAATGCACCCCATGCTTTTGGCATGACATAGCAGTATATTATCAGCAGCCAAAAGAAATGATTACTTTTTGAAATAAAAAAAAATCTTGCAAAAATATGGGATTAATAAAACTAATAAATTTCAATGAGCTGTTTTCATGGTATCTATTACCTGAGGACTCATGCTTCATCAGTGAAATATTTTTCATCTCATTTAGCCCCCTAATTTATTCAGATGTTAAATAAACCAAGGGAAGTGGTATATCTATGTTGGAATTATTTTTCTTCTTTGAGATCAATGTTTAATGGTGAGATGAGTACTCAAGGCCTCTCCATTGGTCTATCCCTTTTAGGATATATGGGGCACTTCCATCATTGGCCATCTCAGAGCATAGATTTTTGGTGACTGAGTGGAGTGACTTGTTCCAACTCCAGAGTATTCACCACATTGGTTAGTTCTGCCCTTCACTGGCTTTTTGTGTGTGGGTAAAATACACATAACATAAACTTTACCGTTGAACCATTTGTAAGCATACAGTTCAACGGCATTAAGTACATTCACATTGTGGTCAACTACCACGAGCATTAAATTCCAGAACTTTTTTCATCATCCCAAAGTGAAACTCCATAACTATTAAACAGTAACTCTCCATTTCCCCCTCTTCCAAGCCCCAGGTAACCACTATTCTACTTTCTCTCTGTATGGATTTTGACTCTACCGGGTACTTCATGTATGTGGAATCATATAATAACTTGTCTTTTGGGGTCTGGTTTATTTCACAAAGATAATGTCTTCAAGGTTCATGCATTTCCCTTCACTGTCTTAAATATACTTTGTCCATGAAGAAAGCCATGTTCTTTCTTTTTTTTTAATATAATTTATTTTATTATCATTAATCTACAATTACATGTGCAATATTATGGTTATTAAACTACCCCTTCATCAGGTCCCCCCCACCAACCCCATTACAGTCACTGTCCATCAGTGAAGTGAGATGCTATAGAATCACTACTTGTCTTCTCTGAGTTGTACTGCCCTCCCCGTGCCCCCCCAACATTACATCTGCTAATCGTAAGGCCCCTTTTTCCCTCTTCTCCCTCCCTTCCCGCCCATTTTCCCCAGTCCCTTTCCCTTTGGTAACTATTAGTCCGTTCTTGGGTTCGGTGAGTCTCCTGCTGTTTTGTTCCTTCAGTATTTTTTCTTTCTTCTTATACTCCACATATGAGTGAAATCATTTGATACTTGTCTTTTTCTGCTTGGCTTATTTCACTGAGCATAATACCCACTAGCTCCATCCATGTTGCTGCAAATGGTAGGATTTGTTTTCTTCTTATGGCTGAATAATATTCCATTGTGTATATGTACCACCTCTTCTTTATCCATTCATCTACTGATGGACACTTAGCTTGCTTCCATTTCTTGGCTATTGTAAATAGTGCTGCAATAAACATAGGGGTGCATCTGTCCTTTTCAAACTGGGCTGCTGCATTCTTAGGGTAAATTCCTAGGAGTGGAATTCCTGGGTCAAATGGTATTTCTATTTTGAGTTTTTTGAGGAACCTCCATACTGCTTTCCACAATGGTTGAACTAATTTGCAGTCCCACCAGCAGTGTAGGAGGGTTCCCTTTTCTCCACATCCTCGCCAACATTTGTTGTTTGTGTTTTGGATGTTGGCCATCCTCACTGGTGTGAGGTGATATCTCATTCTGGTTTTAATTGGCATTTCTCTGATGATTAGCGATGTGGAGCATCTTTTCATGTGCCTGTTGGCCATCTGAATTTCTTCTTTGGAGAAGTGTCTATTCATGTCCTCTGCCCACTTCTTAATTGGATTATTTGCTTTCTGTTTGTTAAGGTGCATGAGTTCTTTATATATTTTGGATGTCAACCCTTTATCAGATACGTTTTTATGAATATATTCTCCCATACTGTAGGATGTCTTTTTGTTCTACTGATGGTGTCCTTTGCTGTACAGAAGCTTTTCAGCTTGATATAGTCCCACTTGTTCATTTTTGCTTTTGTTTCCCTTGCCCGGGAGATATGTTCATGAAGAAGTTGCTCATGTTTATGTCCAAGAGATTTTTGCCTATGTTTTTTTCTAAGAGTTTTATGGTTTCATGACTTACATTCAGGTCTTTGATCCACCTTGAGTTTACCTTTGTGTATGGGGCTAGACAGTAGTCCAGTTTCATTCTCTTACATGTAGCTGTCCAGTTTTTCCAATACCAGCTGCTGAAGAGGCTGTCATCTCCCCATTGTATATCCAAGGCACTTTTATCAAATATTAATTGACTGTATATGTTTGGGTTAATGTTTGGATTTTCTATTCTGTTCCACTGGTCTGTGGGTCTGTTTTTGTGCCAATACCAAATTGTCTTGATTACTGTGGCTTTGTAGTAGAGCTTGAAGTCAGGGAGTGTAATTCCCCCTGTTTTATTCCTCCTTCTCAGGATTGCTTTGGCTATTCGGGGTCTTTTGTGGTTCCATATGAATTTTAGAATTATTTGTTCCAGTTCATTGAAGAAAGCTGTTGGTAGTTTGATAGGGATTGCACTGAATCTGTAGATTGCTTTAGGTAGTATAGTCATTTTGACAATATTTATTCTTCCTAGCCAAGAGCATGGGATGCATTTCCATTTGTTAGTGTCCTCTTTAATTTCTTTTAGGAGTGTCTTGTAGTTTTCAGAATACAGGTGTTTCACTTCCTTCGTTAGGTTTATTCCTAGGTATTTTATTCTTTTTGATGCAATTGTGAATGGAATTGTTTTTCTGATTTCTCTTTCTGTTAGTTCATCATTAGTGTATAGGAAAGCAACAGATTTCTGTGTGTTAATTTTGTATCCTGCAACTTTGCTGAATTCAGATATTAGTTTTAGTAGTTTTGGAATGGAATCTTTAGGGTTTTTTATGTACAGTATCATGTCATCTGCAAATAGTGACAATTTGACTTCTTCTTTACCAATCTGGATGCCTTGTATGTCTTTGTTTTGTCTGATTGCTGTGGCTAGGACCTCCAGTACTATGTTGAATAACAGTGGAGAGAGTGGGCATCCCTGTCTTGTTCCCGATCTTAGATGAAAAGCTTTCAGCATCTCGCCGTTAAGTATGATGTTAGCTGTGGGTTTGTCATATATAGCCTTTATGATGTTGAGGTACTTGCCGTCTATACCCATTTTGTTGAGAGTTTTAATCAGGAGTGGATGCTGAATTTTGTCAAATGCTTTTTCAGCATCTATGGAGATGATCATGTGGTTTTTGTTCTTCTTTTTGTTGATGTGGTGGATGATGTTGATGGATTTTCGAATGTTGTACCATCCTTGCATCCCTGGGATGAATCCCACTTGATCATGGTGTATGATCCTCTTGATGTATTTTTGAATTCGGTTTGCTAATATTTTGTTGAGTATTTTTGCATCTACGTTCATCAGGTATATTGGTCTGTAATTTTCTTTTTTGGTGAGGTCTTTGCCCGGTTTTGGTATTAGAGTGATGCTGGCTTCATAGAATGAGTTTGGAAGTATTCCCTCCTCTTCTATTTTTTGGAAAACTTTAAGGAGAATGGGTGTTATTTCTTCTCTATATGTCTGGTAGAATTCAGAGGTGAATCCATCAGGCCTGGGGTTTTGTTCTTGGGTAGTTTTTTGATTACCAATTCGATTTCGTCACTGGTGATTTGTCTGTTTAGTTTTTCTGTTTCTTGCTTGGTCAGTCTTGGAAGGTTGTATTTTTCTAAGAAGTTGTCCATTTCTTCTATGTTTTCCAGCTTGTTAGCATATAGATTCTCATAATATTCTCTTATGATTCTTTGTATTTCTGTGGGGTCCGTCGTGATTTTTCCTTTCTCATTTCTGATTGTGTTTATGTGTGTAGATTCTCTTTTTCACTTAATGAGTCTGGCTAGGGGTTTATCTATTTTGTTTATTTTTTCAAAGAACCAGCTCTTGGTTTTATTGATTTTTTCTATTGTTTTATTCTTCTCAATTTTATTTATTTCTTCTCTAATCTTTATTATGTCCCTCCTTCTGGTGACTTTGGGCCTCATTTGTTCTTCTTTTTCCAATTTCAGTAATTGTGTCTTTAGACTATTCATTTGGAATGTTCGTCTTTCTTTAAATAGGCCTGGATTGCAATATACTTTCCTCTTAGAACTGCCTTTGCTGCATCCCACAGAAGTTGTGGCTTTGTGTTGTTGTTGTCATTAGTCTCCATATATTCTTTGATTTCTGTTTTGATTTAGTCATTAACCCATTGATTAATTAGGAGAGTGTTGTTAAGTCTCCATGTATTTGTGAGCTTTTTTGATTTCTTTCTAAAATTTATTTCTAGTTTTATACCTTGGTGATCTGAGAAGTTGCTTGGTAGGATTTCAATATTTTTGAAATTACTGAGGTTCTTTTTGTGGCCTAGTATGTGGTCTATTCTGGAAAATGTTCCATGTGCACTTGAGATGAATGTGTATCCTGCTGCTTTTGGGTGCAGAGTTCTGTAGATGTCTGTTAGGTCCATCTGTTCTAGTGTGTTGTTCAGTGCCTCTGTGTCTTTACTTATTTTCTGTCTGGTTGATCTGTCCTCTGGAGTGAGTGGTGTGTTGAAGTCTCCTAAGATGAGTGCATTGCTGTCTATTTCCTACTTTAATTCTGTTAGTATTTGTCTCACATATGCTGGCGCTCCTGTGTTGGGTGCATATATATTTATAATGGTTATATCTTCTTGTTGGACTGACCCCTTTAGCATTATGTAGTGTCCTTCTTTATCTTTTGCTACTTTATTCGTTTTGAAGTCTGTTTTGTCTGATACAAGTACTGCAACACCTGCTTTTTTCTCTTTGTTGTTTGCATGAAATATCTTTTTCCATCCCTTCACTTTTAGTCTGTGTATATCTTTGGATTTGAGGTGAGTTTCTTGTAGGCAGCATATAGATGGGTCTTGCTTTTTTATCCATTCTGTTACTCTGTGTCTTTTGATTGGTGCATTCAGTCCATTTACATTTAGGGTGATTATTGATAGGTATGTACTTATTGCCATTGCTGGCTTTAGATTCGTGGTTACCAAGGGTTCAAGGGTTGCTTCTTTACTATCTAACAATCTAACTTAACTTTCTTGTTAAGTTATTGTAAACACAGTCTGATGTTTCTTTATTTCTCTCCTTCTTATTCCTCCTCCTCCATTCTTTCTATAATAGGTGTTTTATTCTTTGCCTTTAGTTAGTATTTGGATGGTCTGCTTTCTTTGCTATGATTTTATTTTCTCTGGTGACATCTTTTTAGCCTTAGGTGTGCCTCCATCTAGAGCAGTCCATTTAAGATATCCTGTAGTGGTGGTTTATAAGAGGCAAACTCTCTCAACTTTCATTTGTCTGGAAATTGTTTAATCCCTCCATCATATTTAAATGATAATCGTGCTGGATACAATATTCTTGGTTAGAGGCCCTTCTGTTTCATAACGTTAAATATATCATGCCAGTCTCTTCTGGCCTTTAAGTTTTCTGTTGAGAAGTTTGATGATAGTCTGATGGGTTTTCCTTTGTAGGTGATCTTTTTTCTCTCTCTAGCTGCCTTTAATACCCTGTCTTTATCTTTGATCTTTGCCATCTTAATTATTATGTGTCTTGGTGTTGTCTTCCTTGGGTCCCTTGTGTTGGGAGATCTATGAGCTTCGGTGGACTGTGAGACTACTTCCTTCCCCAGTGAGGGAAAGTTTTCAGCAATTATTTCCTCAAAGACACTTTCTATCCCTTTTTCTCTCTCTTCTTCCTCTGGTACTCCTATAATGCGAATATTGTTCCGTTTGGATTGGTCACACAGTTCTCTTAATATTCTTTCATTCCTAGAAATCCTTTTATCTCTCTCTCCCTCAGCTGCTCTGTACTCCTGTTCTCTGTTTTCTATTCCATTAACAGTCTCTTGCATCTCATCCATTCTGCTGTTAAGCCCGTCGATCGCTTGTCTGATTTCTGCATTGTCTTTCCTCAGTTCCCTCACTTCCTCCCTCAGCTCTTGCACATTTCTCTGTAGGTCCATCAGCATGGTTATGACTTTTATTCTGAATTCTTTTTCAGGAAGACTGTGCATATCCATCCCTTCAGACTCCCTCTCTGGGGTTGTCTGGTTGATTTTGGTCTGAACCATATTCCTCTGTCTTTTCATGGCTATAGAATTGGTCACTGATAGTTGCCACATATGTCAGCTGGGCTCTTTAAGACTTTAAAAAGAGAAGAAAAAAAAAGAGAAAAAAGAAGAAAGAAAGAAAGAAAAAAAGAAAGAAAAGAAAAAACAAAAACAAAATAAAAAACAAACAAAACAAAAAAAAATGCCCACCGGACATAGATTCTGTGGGAATGCTGTAGGTGGCGCTATTGCCCCACTATTCCACAGCTGTGACTGCGCCGCTCCGCAGGGCCCTTTATCGCTCTGGCAGGGGTGGGAACGAATAGGAGGCTGTTGATCTCAGTGAGAAGTGTAAGTATGGCTACGCTTCCTCAGTCGCCAGCTAAGGCGTCTGAAACTCCCCAGGACTCCCAGCCTGCTGGGCTGAGTGTGCTGGGGCGATCCGGCTCCTCCGCTGGGCTCCTGTCTCTTTAAGACCGCTGAGGAAAGCGCGCACTTTTTTTTTCCTTCCCGGAGCCGGCTGCAAGCCCCCTGGCGCGTTCCCCGCTCAGATCCTGCCCCTCTGTCTCTCCAATCTCCGCTGCACTGTGCAATGTGGGTCAGCGCTCCCCGCGCAGATCCCCGGGGCTGGCTACTTCGCGGGGTGCACTTCCACTCCCTCCCGGCTCTGAATCCTCTCCTCCCGCCGGTGCGCTGGGGTGGGGGAGGGCTTGGGTCCCGCCGGGTCGCGGCTCTGTATCTTACCCGCCTCTTGGGGTGCCGAGTCCTCTCGGGTGTAGCTGCATGCTGTGCGCTTTCCTGTGTATTCTCGTCTCTCTTTTAGGAATAGATGTATTTGCTGTGTTTTCCTAGATAAATAGAGTGTTGGGAGGAGATTTCTGCCACCCTGCTCACACCGCCATCTTCCTGGAAGTCCCATGTTCTTTCTTAAGCTTGTGGAATCATGGGTAATAAATAAAGCTGTTTATCTCTTTATGTGAGACTCTGTGCAGTTTCACCTCCTATCAATATGAAGCATACCAGATGTCACAGGAAGGGTGAGGGCTGTATACTTATACCCCCAAAAGAAGAATGGAGAGAAAGAAAACTGGTCAGTTGACCTTGCTCGAAGAATGTGAGTGAGAACCTATTGATGGAATCCAGAAATAGTAAGCAGGATCTGGAGGTAGGAGGGATTATGGGTGTTTCCCCTGACCCATCTGGCTTGCACCTTCTTTCTAGGCTCCTGAATGAGAAAAAATATCTAGGCCCCATTTTCTGTAGGGATGTCTTTAATATTACAACCATGCCTGAACCTCCCATAGTACTATTCATTTTCCTCCCTTGGTATACAATGAAATAAAAGATTTACGGAGTGTTTTTAACTTCCAATATGCTTCACTGCTTCTGAAGATCCATGGATATTTTTGTTATTAATTGGAACCAGAAGTTGTTTTAAAGGTGTGTCCTAGGTAAACAATGTTACTGAATCATTTCACAACCTGAGTATATTTTGTGATATCAAAGGGATATATATCTCTCTCTCACATCATGCCAAGATCATTAAATAATTCATATGTGTTCTGTGTGTGTGTGTGTGTGTGTGTGCACATGTACAAACGGTGACATAAACATGGAGAATGAGATTTCTAGATGAATAGGAGGGACAGTGGGGGTAGCAAATGTCTAAGTAAATGTCTGATGAATTCTGATGGGCAAACTGACCCATCTCGTTCTGTCACATATCTGTGACATCAGAAAGTCAGAGAGATGTGATCTTTATAGTGGAGGTCACCCCATGGTCCACTTCTGTGAAGTATATGAGTTTAGAAGGAGAGGAAAGGAGCTTTTGTGACCTGTTTGAAGAGATAGCCTTGATTCCCTTGAATGATCTTCAAGAGATCCAAGTAAAGTGCAAAAACTGATTTTAAAATTATTTGGGCTGTTGGGCTATATTGGACATACAATTCCTTGCAGAAATAATAACATGTATAGCCCTATCTTTTAATAGGGTTACAGGATACACTTTTGTTGTTTTTCCTCCATTGTCATTAGAAGCATCACTGTAGGTCTTAATTGAGCACATTTCCAATTGAACATTGTTTTGTTATTCTGAGTAACTAATACCAGTTGCTGCAATAGACAATCTCAAAATTTTATTGACAACATAAATAAATGTCTCTCCCATACAGGAATTCCTGCGTGGACTTGTGATATCCCATCATCCCCGGCACTTCCATCTCAAGTCATGCCTCCCAAGGTTGACACAAAAGGAGAAGAGAGTGAGAGAGGAGGCACACATTTCTTAACTGCTTTGGCCAGGAAATGATTTTAACCATTTCTGTTTATGGTCCTTTGACCCCAACTAAGTACAAAGGAAGCTGGGAAATGCAGGGAAGCACATGAATATTCATTAGTCACCAAGTATCTCTGCAATAACCACATTATCCTTGAGGTTATACAAAAGGAAGAGAGATTGTATGTTCCTTTTGGTATTTGTGGTCTAAACACACAACACTCTGTATTTGAATACACACAGGATAACAGCAAACCCATGAGAAATGGAAAGTACTGTTCATGTCTCCAGCCCTTATCTGTAATTCAAAATTCTAAAATACTCTGGAAAGTGATCTAGTTTTTCCCAAAAACTAGTTCAATGGGAAAAAATTGACCTGAACTAAAGTAAGACTGTTTATAAGGATATCTGACCCTAAGGTTTTTTTAAGGAGCTGGGAACCTGAATAAAATATAAATAAATTACAAGTAAGAATAGGACCTAGAGTAAGAGTTTATATATATTCTATTTGTCCCTAAGCTTTTAGTCATTGGCATGCACATCTATTAGCCAACCTTTATTGAGTATTTCTTCTGTAACAGACATTGTCCTATTCATTTAACATTCTCAAAAACGCTTTGTATAGGTATTACTATCATCTCCATTTAACAGACATGGAAAGAAAGTCCCAGTAAATTTAGGTAAGGTCATCCAGCTTAAAAAAAAAGAGGAAATGAGGGATAAAATCAAGGCAAACTTACTGTAGAGCCCTTTTCCTAACTGCTACACTACATGGCCCACACATTGAATTTAAAATCACATTAAGAAAATTTCTTCCCAAAGTAACATCATTAAAAGGGCAGTATAAGAGTTTTCCAACATCTCCCCTGCAAAAAAAAAAAACATTGATTTTGACAGTGACTCACAGATAAGGATGCCACTGTGGAAGTCTGTGTGTCTAATGAGAAGTTCCAACACGTCACTGGAGAAAAAACAAATCCAAAATTGGACACAATGAAGAGGGCAAGAACAGTTGCACTTTACCTGCGTCACTCCTCCCTCCAGGACAACAGTGCTCAGTGTCAAGAGAGGACTTCTCTGCCCATGCTTTCTGCCACAGGTAAAACGAGTATGTGTGTGAGCACCCAACTTCCCCATCTGTGCAGGTCCTTGTCAAGCAGGCCCATTTCCTCTTGCTTCATCCAGATATTGAGTTGTGAACTGCACGAGTTGGGGGTAGGGAACAACGGGGAGAACAGCAGCCAAGGCACCAAATGGAACACATCAAAGGGACATGACTCCTACTAACTGCTTCACAGACTTCATTAGAAAGCCCAGATAGAAGCCACTGAGGACGCCTCAGTGTGGACTCCCCAATTGGCCCTTGGGCACCCCAATGCTCTAAGCATGTTACCCACACATGGCCCCCTCCCCATGGCTGGCTCCTTGTGCATATTCCTGAAGTGAGTGAGAACCTTTGCAGACAGCTTGTGAGCATGTGCAGAAAGCTGGCTCAGATCTGCAGTAGTGGTAGAAAGCACACCGATTTGAGCATTCAGCACCCCCTAGGGAAAGTAAACAAGAGGTTGTCAGCCCCCAGCCTGGCTTTGCAGGATTGAAAGAAATCATACAATCTTAAGAAATCCCCACCAAGAAGGAACGAGAAGTATAGAACAGATATTCATTGGAAAGGTCTGAGAAAGCCTCAGAATCTCTAACAGGGCTGACAGAGGTCAGTCAGTAAAGAAGCCAGTCAGTAAAGACTGGAGGAAGTGACTACTTCTAAAAATGCAAAGACAGCAATGAAAGACTTCAAGGAGCATATACAACCAAGGACACCCCAAAGGAACAAATAATTTTCCAGTAACTAAGAAGTAGAGATCTGAGATTTGTTTGATAAAGAATTCAAAATAGTTCTTTTAAGGAAGTTCAGTGAACTGCAAGAAAACACAGAGATAATTCAATAAAATCAGGAAAAAATACATGAACAAAATGAGTTTAACAGAGAGACAGAAGTCATAAAGAACCAAACGAACTCTGGAGCTGAAGAACATGATGAATGAAATGGAAAAAGATGGCAGAAAGCATTAACAAAAGATTGAATCAAGTGAAAGAAAGAATCTGTGAAGCAGAGGACAGGTCATTTGAAATTACCCAGTCTGAGAAAAACAAAGAAAAAAGAATGAAAAACAGTACAAAAAAAAAGAAAAAAAAGGCCTACATGAGCTATGGGATTCCATTAAGAAAAACAATCTTTGCATCATTGGAGTACCAGAAGGAGAAGAGCCTGAAAGAGGCAAAAATCCTATTGAAAGAAAAAATGGCTATGAACTTTCCAAATCTGAAGAGAGATTTGGACATTCAAGTTCATGAAACTCATAGGTCCCTCCAAAATTTCAAACCAAAACTATCTTCTTGGAGACACACTATGATAAAATTGTCTAAAGTCAAAGATGAAGGGAGAATTTTTAAACCAAAAGCTCCTCACATATGAGGAAACCCTAATAAGGCTATCAGAGAGTTTTCAACAGAAATCTCCCAGGCCAGGGGAGAATGGGATGACACATTCAAAGTTTTGAGAAAAAAAACTGCCAACCAAGAATACTTTACCCAGAAAACCTGTGCTTCATAAATGAAGGAGAGACAAAATCTTTCCCAAACAAACAAAAGCTGAGGGAGTTAATCACTACTAGATTTTGCCTACAAGAAATGCTACAAAGAGTTCTTCAAGTAGAAAAGAAAGGGCGCTAATTAGTAACATGAAAACATAGGAAACAAATAATCACATTGTACACTTGAAATATTTTATGATTTTGTCAATTATACTTCAGTAAAGCTGGAAAAAACAGACTTTCCTGATCCTCCATGGCACCCTTATTTCCCCCCATAACACTTACTTCATAGATAGTTTTTCTTTAACAAACATCTCTTTAGCACTAATTGTACATCAGTCCCTATTGAAAGTATGGATATAGAGCATTTAAACAAAACAACTAAATTGTTAGGATTGCCTAATACTTGTTTGGGATTTTCCACAGGACTTGAAGTTCCAGGATGCCAGAAATATAATGTTTCCTATTTGCACCTCACTCTCCAATGCCTGCACTGGGTTTAACACATAATAGGCTTTTAATAAGTATTTGTTCAATGAATATTGTTGAATGACAGAAGCATATTATTTTGCAAATAATAGCATATAATGAAAGACTCTCATACTCAACTGAAAATGCTTTTCTTTAGTTAAATTATGCTATGGTCATAAATAAACTAGTAACTACTGAAAACACCTAAGGGTTCCTTCATAAGAAAAATTCAAACTGGTGTCATATGGACTTGGGTGTTATATCAAAGCAAAAAAGAAAGGCCTGAGGAATAAAGCGAGAGAAAAATTAATTTTGTATCTTCCATTCTTTCCCCATTCTTAGAAATAAGTCTTGCAGCAGCCAGCATACAATTACAGAAAGACACCAAAACAAAAACTTTCTCTGCATACAAATTACATGATACCACAGAGTAATACTTTTTTATGCCCAGCCAGATCACACCAAAGGCCAATGTTAACATAAAAAAGGTGCTTTGGGATTTGGGCAATTCATCCAGCAGGT